>CAJNDS010002736.1:146135-299296 GCA_905221605.1 Symbiodinium natans | reverse complement strand
AAAGCGACAAACTGCAGAGCTGGCTTTTGTCGTCGTCGCCCGGGGCTGCCACGCCACACACAGTATGGCCAATGTTTCATCGAGCTCCCCCTGCTTGGCTGGACTTCTTCATCTGCTGCTTGTGTATGGGCCCTAAACCCTACACCCTGACCCCTAAACCCTTTCCAGCACTTAACAAGCGCCTTCTCCAGCAAGGCTCCGTCAGAAAGCTGAGGTGAAATGATCTGCCGCAATCACGGACGACTCAAGGCTCAAGGAATATCTTGGGGAAACCAACGAACCCTAAACCTAGGCTCATTTACCCTGTATTACTCTGTATATACATATATAGGTATGCGTATGTATATGTATGTACATGAGGCCAGCTCTCTAAAATACGGTCCCTTTTTGGGTACCCTAAGCACACTAGGGGCCGCATTAGACTCGTAACCCCAAAAAAATTTAAGAGATGCGACCTGGGATGTGCCCCCTTCTGCTAGCACCTTAATGGGGACTATCGTACCCCCTACTATAATCCCTGCGAAGGACTGTGAGCACAACAGGGAACATCCCAAGATGGGACCGTGTGAACTATACATCCGTTTTAGCGCTCATTTGGACGGTGGGCCTAAGGGTTTGGAATGAGAAACGCCAATTAAACCCTAAACCCTGAACCCAAAACCCTAAACCCTAAACCCTAATCCCAACCCTAAAGCCTAACCCTAAACCCCCAAACCCGAACATCCCTCACACCCTATAATCCCTCAACCCCAAAGTCCGACCTCGTAGATTTTGATCAGCGCCTTTTCGGCATGTTGCAGTGCCTCGCCTGGGTGTGAGAACTGCCGAGCTGCTGAACTTGGAGCTCCAATAATCCTAAACCCTAAACCCTAAACCCTAAACCCTAAACCCTAAACCCTAAACCCTAAACCCTAAACCCTAAACCCCATCAGCTTTCTGTAGACCGGGCCCCGGGCCATGCCTTCCGAGCTGTGAGAGCGTGGCGCACATGTTCAAGTGCGTTTGCCTCGGCATTCTGCTGAATCCGAGAGGCCCTCCTCGACACAAGAGTAGGGTTTAGGGTTTAGGGTTTAGGGTTTAGGGTTTAGGGTTTAGGGTTTAGGGTTTAGGGTTTTGGGGTTTTGGGTTTGGGACTTGGGGAAGTTATGGTTTTGGGTTTAGGGTCACATGGCGTCCTCCAGCTTGAGCTGCATGGACCCCGGCGAAGCAAGTACCGACAGAAGTTGAAAGCCTAAAGCCTAAAGCCTAAAGCCTAAAGCCTAAAGCCTAAAGCCTAAAGCCTAAAGCCTAAAGCCTAAAGCCTAAAGCCTAAAGCCTAAAGCCTGAACCGCCTAAACCCCCTAAACCCCCTAAACTTCCTTAGCCCCAAACCCTAAACCTTATAAACCCTAAACCCTGAACCCCCTAAACCCTAAACCCTGAACCTTATAAACCCTAAACCCTGAACCCATGGATTCCAGTCAACAGCCTAGGCAAAACCGAGGCTTGGTCGCGATCAGGGGGCTGCAGGAGCGCGCCTGCAATGGACGTCTGCTGGCAGGCTTAGGGGTTAAGGGTTTAGGGTTTAAGGGGTTTAGGGTTTAGGGTTTAGGGTTTAGGGTTTAGGGTTTAGGGTTTAGGGTTTAGGGTTTAGGGTTTAGGGGAAATAGGGGTCCTCTTTTTTGGGGGCATGTTTGGGGCACCCCGATTTTGGGAGACTCCCATCTTCAGTTTACTGAGGTTTTCCTGAATCTCATGCGCGCCCTCCCATGTTCTGACTACTAAGTCGCAGGAACTCCTAGATGGACAATTTGCCTGAAACGCTAACCTGAAATGCCCTCAACCCTGAAACCCCTAAACTCTGAAAACCCCTAGACCTTAACCCTAAACCCGAACCCTGAACACCCTGAACCCTAAACCCTCAACCCTAAGCCTAAGCCCTAAACACCAAGCCTAAGCCCTAACCCCCAAATCCTAAACCAGAAACCATAAGCCCCAAACCCCTCACCATAAACCCTAAACCCCTAAACCCCTAAACCCCTAAACCCCTAAACCCCTAAACCCCTAAACCCCTAAACCCCTAAACCCCGAAACCCCTAAACCCCTAAACCCCTAAACCCCTAAACCCTGAAACCCCGAAAATGTTGCAGCCTGAACCGTCAAAGCTCGCTCCAGGAAGGCACGGGCCTACTCGAGAGCAGTTTTTAGGGGGGTGAGGGTTTAGGGTTTAGGGTTTAGGGTTTAGGGTTTAGGGTTTAGGGTTTAGGGTTTAGGGTTTAGGGTTTAGGGTTTAGGGTTTAGGGTTTAGGGTTTAGGGTTTAGGGTTTAGGATTTTGGGTTTGTGGTTTGGGGGGGCTCAGGGCTTGTGGGTTTAGGGTTTCAGGGTTTCAGGGATTTAAGGCTTATGGTTTCAGGTAAAGGGTTTGTAGGGTTCTTTGTAGGCCTTATAGGGTTTAGATATGGGGTTTTAGAAAGTTTGTCGAGTTTTCAGGGGCGATAGGGTTTGTAGTTGTAGGGGCCTACTTTTCTAGGTTTGAATCAAGGGTTTTGGGGTTCAATAGGACGATTGCTTTTCTCAGCTTTCCTTCTGTGAATCTTCGCCTCGGACTGTGCACCTCTGCGTACCTAATCCTGCGGGACCTCCTTGCTACCAGGCCCTCCTACATAAACCCTAAAGCCCACAGAATCATCACTCTGGTCGCCCTGATGGCTGATGGTCAGCATCCGCTGCTTGGGCTCTTGCTGAGCGCAGCTTGTTGCCGCGCCTCACGAGGATTCAATGCGCGCACACACACACACACACAGAGACTTGCTTGATCGACAACGAAGCCAGATGGAGCTGTGACAACAGCTGACAAATTTGCACGACGTGGGAGCTCCCCAAATAGGGGTACCCTTTTAGCCTCCCAAAGATAGTAGAATCGCCCTTGTAAGGACCCCACAAAGGGACCCTAAACCCTAACCCTATAAACCCTAAACCCCAAACCCTAAACCCTATGGAAACCCCGGACATAAGTTATCAACCACCGGCCTGTGCAAGCACGCGAGATTGTTCCAGGTTACGGACAGGCCGACTTCGTCGGCTGCTGCCTGACCCAACGCGGGTTGAGGGTTTAGGGTTTAGGGTTTAGGGTTTAGGGTTTAGGGCGCTTGTGGGGACCTTGCCTGCAAAGTCATGAACCTGTATATTGTATACGTTGGAGTGGTTTAGGGTTTAGGGTTTAGGGCGCAGTAAACTTCGGAAACCTTCTGCTGCTCTCGGCGCAGGGATGCGTTCAACAGAGAACAACCAAGCAAAGAAACACCCACGATGCGGTGTGAACGGTTTGCCCGCTTTGCTGCACGAGCGCCACAGAATGGAAACCCAACTTCGAGACACGATCCCAAGCCGAAGCTCTAAGCAGTAGGGTTTAGGGTTTAGGGTTTAGGGTTTAGGGTTTAGGGTTTAGGGTTTAGGGTTTAGGGCTCCCCTGAAAAATGTACCTGGACGAAGCACCGGGTGGAGGTGTCAAACTTTCCCAGCATTCAATCTCTGCCTCTGGGCCTCTCGGGAGTTCTTCCAGCAGAAACCGAAAAGTTCAATCAGGGTTTAGGGTTCAGGGTCTGCAACCATAAATTGCAACCCTGCAACCCTGTAACACTAAACCCTAAACCCTACTCTAAGCCTACTCTGTAACCCTAAACCCTAAACCCTAAACCCTAAACCCTAAACCCCCAAACCCGGATCTCCCAAGCACGCCTCTTGAGCACGCTGGAGCAACTTCTCGGCCTTTCCAAGTGCTGGGAAGGACAGTGCATCCTATAGAGGATGTTAACCTGTGTTGTAGTACAACAAGCAAACCAAGAAGGTGAGTGTGTAGAACATATATATATATATATGTACACACATGCGTATATATATATATACATGCACATACATACATACATACCTACATATATATATATACATATATAGATATGTGTGTGTGAAAGTATTTGTTAGTACAGTAACAAATACCAGAATAGACGATAATTTATGGTTATGTATAATCATATAAGAAAGTACATTTTCATATAACATATACTTACAGTATGACAGAATATGGCATGCTCTATTGTGTATATGCACCTCTCTCTCCGACCGGGCTTTAAACCCTACACCCTAAACCCCAAACATCTTGGATTGATGACCCCTCCGCCCTGCGGATGCCGATCAACCGCTGCCAGCGCTGCCAGTACTTCGCAGGGGAAGCTGCACATCCAGCAACGAGATAAGCGTGCAATAAGGACCCCCATAAGGTACCCCCTTATATCGCACACCCCCAAATAACATCCCCTTAATCTTTGATGCATCTGGGCGCCCAGACTGCTGCACATTTATTCTGCTGCATCAAGGACATAGCAACCTCAAGCAAGCCACTTGCAGGCAGGAGGAGAAAATTACAAGGTGAAAGGCCTCCAAGACGGTCTTTAGTGTAGGTCAATGCCAACTTTGAAGTTACCCCCCCCCCCATAGCCCCCATCCCATCCCAATGTGCCGCTTTTGCTTTTGGAGCTTCGCTTACGTCTAAGTTCAAGGGAGCTGTGTGATTTAGGCCCTCAGGTTCACATTTTGAAAGAGAAGGCTTACTTGGAAGTTCGCGAGTACATATAAGTAGAGCTTCCACTTAGAAGTACCCATGAACCTTCAAGCAACGTGCCCCTTACCCCTTGCCCTTCTTCTCCCTTTTGCCCCTAACCCCCTGACACCCCGTATGCCAGGGTGGACCAGGCGCCTGTCCTACCCCCCACACCCCCCTTAAAGCAATCATTTGAGAAGCCGTAACCCTAAACCCTAAACCCTAAACCCTAAACCCTAAACCCTGAACCCTAAACTCTAAACCCTAAACCCTAAACCCTAAACCCTAAACCCTAAACAAAAACAATTCCCAAGCCCTAAGCTTTCTGGAGTCCTGCTCGCGACTCAATGAGAGTCTGGGGGTGCGGCTTGGTTGTAGTCCTGAGAGCCCAAGCAACAACCAACTCGGCTTCATGACGGTTGTCAGGCACGGTCTAAGGGTTCAGGGGTTCAAGTTTTAAGGTTTAGGGCTTAAGGTTGAGGGTTTAAGGGTTTAGGGGTTTAAGGGTTTAGGGGTTTAGGGTTTAGGGTTTGGGGTTTAGGGTTTAGGGTTCCGGGTGTCCCCGCGCCTTGCAAACACGCCGCATTGCTTCGGCGACCTCCGGCGAGCCCTGAGGAAACAGGCTTAGGGTTTGGGGTTTGGAGTTTAGGGTTTAAGGTTTAGGGGTCAGCCTCTAGACTTGTGTGAGCCAATCGTCTCAGGTTTAGGGCTTAGGGTTTAGCATCTAGATTCCAGATCCTCAGCGCAGAGCCTGCCTCTGTCCCACTCATGAAGCATTGAACATCATGTCGGAACTTGAAAAGAGCGCGGCCGAAACCCTGAACCCTAAACCCTGTCAGTGAGACCAGCTCCTCGACCCTTGGTTGTCGCTTCTGCAACAGGCTACGAGGTGACCCTGGTCTCTAGGTTCATCCCTGCAAGGGTTTAGGATCTAGGGTTTAGGGTTTAGGGTTTAGGGGAACCCTTGCGGTTTCTGGTTTTCGGACTCATGCGACTGCTCCCCCGGGACACCTTCAACCCACCTTGAGACCCCCTTGACGCCTGGTCTGGTGACTTGTTTGGTTTCGGGAGCCTGTGCACGTTGCTGCAAGCTTGGAAGCTGGTCCCGTGTGTGCTGCGTAGACTTGTGACTCTCGATTTTTGGGCGACATAGGACGGGAGTCTGATGGCGGACAGGCAAAGCTGAACATGAAAGAATGCATGCCGGCGTCCTCTTTAAAAATGTCTGCGTGTGTGTATACATGTACACGCAGACCCTAAACCCTAAACCCTTTTGAACCCAGGCTCGGACAAGCTTGCTGGGACTGCCTCCTCCGCTGTTCTTCAGCCGAGGACACACACACACACACTATCACACACTGTCGTCATGACTGCCACAACTGACAGCAGTACGGCAAAAACATGCTCTGAGGCGTGGAAGCAAGCTGTCCATGCTACTCGCTCGAATTTTTGCACCAAGCGCTCATGACGTTCCTGTCTTCTTTTTGCCTTGGCCTCCCTCCTTTTCCGCGCGTGCTCCTGTTTGATCTCCGACAGGGATAGAACATCCTGCAGTGGCTCGTGCATATCATCCCCGAACTGAGCTGCAGAAACAGCAGCATCCGCAAGACCCGAACACGAAGAAGCATGTGGCTTGCAAGGGAGCAGAGGAACTGCATCATCCATAGGAGTCTTGTCAGAAGCAGTCAAGGTAAGGACGCGTTCACGAAGCTCCAGAACAAGGGCCTTCTCAGTCTGCAGTAGCTGTGCCATGTGCAGCAGCTTGGCTTCACAGCTTCGCGCCATCTCCTCCATCAAGCGCTCGCACACAGGCCTGGTAATAATGTCAACATCCGTCTGAGAGATGCCATCTTGCGTAGACACCGCGCCAAGTCGGGTAGAGAAGGAGTCACCTGCAGCCTGGTCAACAGACTCCAGTTCAAGGCCAAGTTCTTGAACCAAGCGTATTTTACATCTCATGTTCCTATCTTCACTGACTTCACCTGGCCCAGGCCTCGCCTTGATGTCAGCAACCAGTGCAAACAGAGCTTGCCGAAGATAGCCGGACACGCACTCATATCCCTCACGCTTGGAAAGTCTGCCCGCGTAAGCAATGCATGAAGACAGTTTGCGTCCCGTGTCTGGAATCATGGCAGCAAGGGCGTGCGAAAGATCCGAATTGGGGTACTCATTTGAGTCTCGTAGCCTTGAGCCAAAATGGCTAAACCCCTAAACCCTAAATCCTAAACCCTAAACCCTCAACCCTAAACCCTACACACAACATTTTGAAGGGATTGGGCTGTAAAGGTTTATGTTTTGGGGTAGGCATGTCGCGGAGGGGGAGGCGAACCAGGGAGCATGCACCGAAGCAAATGAATAAGCTTTCAAATAAAACCCTAAACCCTAAACCCTAAACCCTAAACCCTAAACCCTAAACCCTAAACCCTAAACCCTAAACCCTAAACCCTAAACCCATGTATATGTATACGTATAATATGTTCCTGTTTATTATCTTCTTTACACACTGTGAATGTATATACGCATTATGCACGATCTATTTATATGTATCTTTCGACCCATATATTTACGCATGCGTGTGCCCTTTAAAGCTGCACACACTTGCTGTGCTTGCAGCCGGTACTGGCACAGTTGTAAAATTATTGGGTAATTAACGAAGGGGGGGTTCATGGGGGGTAGGTACCTAGGGAACCTTGGGGAGTCTGGGGTCTGGGGAGTAGTGGGGAGGAGTATTAGGGAACCTTGGGCTACATACGCCCCTTGAACCCCCTTCCCTGACGGACCTTATAGTAACAGGCTTGGGCATACGCTGGCCTCACCATAGGCTTGGCGACGAAAGTGTAGACCCCTCTCTGCGGCAACCTCATTGGGTTTGGGGTTTAGGGTTTGGGGTTTAGGGTTTAGGGTACGGAAACTAGGTAACCTGACTTTTCACACGTGATCACGCTCAAACGGTATGAGCAGTGGCAGAGCCTTAAAAAAGTTTGAATAACGGGTGAAGGCCAGAATTGGGGATGCCTCCTCACATCAAAAAGACCCGTGCTTGCTTGGTTGCATGCAGCCGGATCTTCTGCGGTCCAAGCATGTCTGAGCTAGTGCTCGCCCATCTCTCAATCTTGCGGTGCAGCGCCGGATGATGTGACAAGCTGTGGAAGCTGCAGAAACTCAGCGCGAGGCTGGACCATCACTAAGCTCCTGGCCAACAAGCCCTTGTGATCCTGCTTTGCATCTGCCTCTGGGCACATGAGCGAACGCGAAAAACTGCGCCAAAACCTCCCCCGCAATTCAAGAATTGTAAAACCCCCCCCCCCCCAAGAAAGCAGATGCCCTGGGGCGGCCGCAGCGCTAAACGATACAAAGAACACAAACAAACCCCTGGGAGATGGCCGTGATCTCCAGTGAGCCGGGGTCTGCAGTAGCCTGCCTACGTGTGAGGCTAGCTCTGCAAATCAGGGTCCCTCTTTGGGTCCAGAAAATCAGGGCGCCGTGCTGTATATATATATATATGTATATACATATATATATATACATATATATAGAGATATAGATATGGATATAGATATAATGATATATATATATATCTACACGACCCAAAAGAGGGCCCTAATTTCGAGAACTGCCTATGAGATGCCCCGGGACACACAACGCACTCACGCCTCCTCCGCATCCTTGTCGGAGGCGTCGATCTGGGCAGCGCCGAGGCCAAGATTCAGCTTTACTTGCTTTGTTATACTATACATGCCTATATATATATATATATATATACGTATGTTGTGCATGCAAATATATAAATAGCTAAATAAATAGATAGATATATATATATATATAGTACAACATAATCATGTAAACATCATGTAGTGCAAGCATGCCAGCATCATGTTCAGGTGTGCACAAGTTTTCGGTGTGCAGCACCGACTGAGAGCTTGCGGTGATTTGCGCATGAGTGCCCCGGCTCATTGAACATGATCGCAACCAAGTCTGCTTTGCAGCGGTCAATGGGTAGTACTATTCCAGCTCAACTCCTGGCGCATCACCCTAAACCCTAAACCCTAAACCCTAAACCCTAAACCCTAAACCCTAAACCCTAAACCCTAAACCCTAAACCCTAAACCCTAAACCGCAATGGAGGTGCCACAAGCGGGAGCGCTGGCTCGGAAGCCAAGGTTCTAGCTGGACGGCACCCATGTACTCTGATGAGTAGTTGGTGGCCATTCATTCATGTAGACAGCGTTTTTAGCACAAGCAATTGCCAGAGTGTGCGGCTTTGGCAACTTGCCGGCCATCCTGAACCAAGTAGCTCTGAAACTGCCCAACTGTGTGGGGTGTGTGAATTGAGCCAAGTGAATATGGAAACTTGCAGTGCCCAGCAACGGAAAAGTCTCTCGTCTCTGGCCCTCCGCTTGTTTCTAGCATTTTTCACCTAAACCCTAAACACTTTTCTGAACACAGACTCTGGTAAGTCAGCTGGCTCGATGACAATTGCAACCCTAAACCCTAAACCCTAAACCCTAAACCCTAAACCCTGAAACCCTAAACCCTAAACCCTAAACCCTAAACCCTAAACCCTAAACCCTAAACCCTAAACCCTAAACCCTAAACCCTAAACCCTAAACCCTAAACCCTAAACCCTAACCCTAAACCCTAAACCCTAAACCCTAAACCCTAAACCCTAACCCTAAACCCCCTAAACCCGAACCCTAAACCCTGAACCCTAAACCCTAAACCCTTAAGACCCACCCCCCTTCCGCAGCACAACCCTGAAGGCCATGGTCGTGCCTTCGCACATGCGGTTCGAGGCCCGGACCTGTTGAAGCAGCACCTTCTCCTCCTAGGGTTTAGGGTTAAGGGTTAAGGGTTAAGGGTTAAGGGTTTAGGGTTTAGGGTTTAGGGCTTAGGCGGGTTCAGGGTTCAGGGTTTAGGGTTTAGGGTTTGGGCTTTAGGGCTTAGGGTTGGGGCGACTTATGGCCACACATTCAAAGACGTGGGTTGCGATGCAAAGGCAAGAGATCTGAGCATATCCAAACAGCCCTTAGCGGCTCAGCTTTGCGCGCGGGCCTGAATGAAAGCATGGGCCATTGCGCTATGGTGTGGCTTGCTTGTTGTTTACACGTTGTCTGCCTTTCTCCAGAAAGGAAGTGAAAGATGTCCTGCGCATGGTGCTGAGACATACTCACCTCTCAACAGTTCTATGCAAGGGCAGGTTGAGGACAAAGGTAGCTAGCATGGAGCCACAAACGAATTGCCAGGCCGGACCGGCTGGAGACATGCCGCATGAGGAGTGCTCGAATTGCCCAAGTGGAACGGCAATCGATTTCCCTCATTGCAGGATTTCCATATTGGTTGGCGAATGAAATCGCAGCTCAGCTGTATTTCGTGCGTGTTCTGTTTTGCACACACTAAAACAATTAGAAGATCAACTTTCTCCCGCGCTTCTGATCAAAAGCTTCCTTTTGCTTAGCTCCGATCCTTGATGACCAACCAGCTCGGGCATTTGGGAGAAGACCAGGACGAGTCTGTAAGTCCCTCATGACAGCAAATTCTCGGCCGACTACCAACATTCATCATCGATCCCGCCATGTGAAATCGGAATTGTTGCTCACAATGACCCCATACTGTGTGGGATACGCTTCCCGTTGCCCAGCACTAGCTGGAGCTCCTACTGCTTGTATGGCAAATCAAAACACATGGTGCGTTCATTCAAACAGTGGGTCGGTTCTATAGATTTTGGTCCCCCTTTTGGCTACCACAAATATTAGGGGGCCACCATATAACTATCATCGGTACCCCCAAGAAGACCCTAATTTAGAGAAGTGACCGTTTCAGCATCGTCGAGTTCAGAATTTAAGGGTGTTGAGCCGATAGCAGTCGAAAACCTGGACAGATTCCAAAGGAAGGCTCGCGATCCAACAGACCAAGTAGTAGACAGTAGCGGTATTGAGGGGAAAGCACTTCCTCCGAAGCGCGGACGGCCCGCTTCGGAACTATAAAGGACGTTCGTGTTGAGTTGAAGTAGTGGTGTCTAAGCTCCAAAACCCCCAAAATCTCTCCAATCACATATTGCAACCTACTTCTCGATCACAGAAACAGCAGTCGTCTAGGGCATCGTGCTCTCATTGTTGGCCTGCGTGATAAGCTTGTCACAACTTGTAGAAAATGAACCAGCAAAGCGGCAGTTTGTTCAGCTAGCAGCTAGAATACGGTGGGCCGGTGATTAACCAATGAAGTTAGTTCACACTTTGGACAAACGAGTTTGCATGCTAATCAGAATGAACGGACGAATCCGCGTATCGACCTTGTTCAAGGACACTTTGAAGCTTCAGACCCTGATCCAAGTAATTAGAAGAGCTCGAATTTCAGCAAGCCAGAAGCCGCGAAATACATAGTGAACTCTACACCCGAAACCCTAAACCCTAAACCGGAAAACATCTGGGCAGTTCTGTAAATAAGGGTCCCTTTTTGGGTCCAAATATAGCACGGCACCTCAAAAAGAGAGAACTACCCATGTTGACATTCGTTTACCTACTGCGGAATACGCAGTGAACCCCTAGCTCTAAGTCCTAAACCAGAAAACATGTTTACGACAATAGGTGACCCCTAGTAAAGACCCCCAAGTAGTAGGACTCCCTTACAATAAGGACCCCAATAAGGTGCCCCTAATTTCGGAAACTCCCGAATCCTAAGCCGGAAAACGTCTTGACATTGGTTTACCTACTGCGGAATACGAAGTGAATCCTGAGCCCTAAATCCTACACCCCTAAACCCTAAACCCTAAAACCTTAAACGCTAAACCCTAAACCCGAACCCCTAAACCCCCAAACCCCAAACCCAAAACCCCCAAACCCTATACCCTAAACCCTAAACCCTAAACCCCAAAACCCAAACCCCAAACCCCAAACCCCAAACCCCAAACCCCAAACCCTAAACCCTAAACCCTAAACCCTACCTACTTCTGTTTCTTGCACCCTCATAGCTGACCAGTTCGACCTCGGACTACACACTCCGTTGGTGAAAGCTGAGGAGTTACCGAGGGGAGCTGTGTGAAAGGCTGTGAAGTTGGGGTTTAGGGTTTAGGGTTTAGGGTTTAGGGATTAGGGTGTAGGGTTTGGGGTTTGGGGTTTGGGGTTTGGGGTTTGGGGTTTGGGTTTTAGGGTTGGGCAACTGAAGAGGGAATGCTGTGTACAAACTTCAGAGCCCAAGTTTACGATATTCCAAGATGTCACACCTTCCCCTGACCTCCTGCATCCCACCCCGAACCAGGAGGTAACCAAAATAAAGGGTTTAGGGCTTGGGGCTTGGGGTTAGGGTTTGGGGGTTTCTGCTTTGGGGCTTCAGTTTATACAGGGTTTGGGGTCTAGGGGTCACTTCTGATGCGCTATGTACCAGGACTGCATGAACATTGACATCACAGTGGCCCTTGTTCACATGTCACATCTGCAACACCCCTTCACACAGGAGGAGAAGCTTCCCAAAAGCCATGCCTTTGCTTCACACTCGGTTGGTGTTCAAGCGGAAGCACGCATGCCATTGCAAGCATGCCGTTGCTCACTTATTGGGTTCTTAAGGGAGGGAGGTTCAAGAAGGGGCATGTCACCCAACGTTCCCTAGCACTCCCCACTAGTCCCTAAGTAAGGCTCCCTGAGCTTCCCTAATCTTCTCGAATCTTTTCTAGGTACCTACCCCCCATGAACCCCCCTCCCTTAAGGACCCTATAATAAACATCGAAATTGGGATGTTCCCCCTTAAACTACCAGTCCTTAATAGGGATTACAATTGGGGTGGGGGGGGGGGGTGTACTATAATCCCTACCCTAAACCCTAAACCCTAAACCCTAAACCCTAAACCCTAAACCCTAAACCCTGCTAGTGAAAGGGGGGAACATTCCAACATCTACATGTTCAAGGCGCTCTTGAACCAGCTCCGGACCTGCTCGAGTACTGGCCAAGGTGAAGATGAAGCGCGGCAAGAGGCACGTGCGCCTTTGTAAGCGTGGCTGACCTGGCGGTTTAGGGTTTAGGGTTTAAGGTTAAGGGTTTAGGGTGGGTTTCGGGTTTAGGGTTTGGGGTTTGGGGTTTAGGGTTTAGGGTTTAGGGTTTGGGGTTTAGGGTTTGGGGTTTGGGGTTCAGGGTTTAGGGCTTAGGGCACCTGCGGGTCGCAGTCAGCACAACGCAGTGCGCGCCACTGAACGTTGTACCGACGACATCTCATCCGCAATATGCACTCACTACTTTCGGGCCTCATGGCCATGTGCATTCCAGCATCGCTATTCCGGTAGTGCAGTAAACGAGGGCCCCCGGCAATATCTTAACAATCTCCTTCTTACTATTCGGGTTTAAGAAGGACCCCCCCAAAACAAAAGGGGAATAAGGGTAATTAAATTTTGGGGGACACAAGAGTACCCTGGGAAAAATAGGCACCCTTTTTGGTTTGAAGGGGCTTTTGGGAACCTCAACCCCGCAAAAAAGGAATAAGACCTACTCTGGTTCCTAAACCCTCTCGCTCTCTCACAGGCGCTCAGTCAATGTTAGGAACCCTAAACCCTAAATCCTAAACCTTTCAAAAAAACAGTGCCTGGGAAATGGAATGGCGCAGCGTCGAGAGACTTGGCCGGCGAAGCCCCGCGGCCTTGAAGCGTGAAAGCAAGAATGCCAGACCTGGGCCCAGTTGGGACATTTCCCAAAATAGGGTTCAGGGCTTAGGGTTTAGGCCTTTTATACCCCCTAATAGAATAGAATCCCCGTTAACGGGACCCCCAAAAAAGGGTACCCCCATTGTAGGAAAATTCCAGTTGTCATACCTTGCGCTACCTGTGGGGCCCTGTGGGCGTTTGGGGTTCACTAGTGTTTCGGGTTTAGGGCTTCGGGCTTAGGGTGGCCTGGTAGCGGAGAAATGAGAGGTAAACTTTTCGATCCTCCAAACGCCTCGGGCAACAGCATGGGAACCCTAAACCCTAAACCCTAAACCCTAAACCCTAAACCCTAAACCCACTGGGACACTGGGAGCCCGGCTCTGCACTGCTCGGCGGGACTGCTCCAGGGTTTGCCGGTCCAAATCGCCATCGCAGGCAAAAGTCTCGAAGATGTTGCCGTCCTGACCCAGGGGTTTAGGGTTTAGGGTTTAGGGTTTAGGGTTTAGGGTTTAGGGTTTAGGGTTTAGGGTTTAGGGTTTAAGCTCAGCTTGTGGCCTTCTACTTGGAAGTTCATGGTGCTTAGTAACCAAGTATAACTGCACTTATAACCCACTTTTAAGTCCCTTAAGTGGCCTAATATGGCTACAAGTGATAAGTACAGCTATAATTGGTGAAACCCTACACCCTAAACCCTAAACCCTAAACCCTAAACCCTAAACCCTAAACCCTAAACCCTAAACCCTAAACCCTGTACAGTTATCATTGGTGAAAAAGTACCGTGAACCTCCAAGTAAGGATTTTAGTTATTGCGGAAACTCAGGCTTCGTGTCCGAAGGACCGTTGGCGGCCTCCAGCCGACGCGAAAATGGGGGTCACGCAGCAACAGAACCTCCAAAAAACAGTATCGGGGTTCAGGGTTTAGGATTTAGGGTTTAGGGTAGTGAGATAAAACCAAAGCTACGAAAGACTAAAGCTGGGGCCCATGGAATCGGTGAGGCTTTCCACAGGACGCTCCAGCAGAAACTCCTACGTTTCGTACTCGAAAGTCGCAGCAGCAGTAACAAGTAGTAGTATTACTATAAGAAAAATCTAAACCCTAAACCCTAAACCCTAAACCCTAAACCCTAAACCCTAAACCCTCAACCCTCAACCCTCAACCCTCAACCCTCAACCCTCAACCCTCAACCCTCAACCCTCAACCCTCAACCCTCAACCCTCAACCCTCAACCCTAAACCCTAAACCCTAAACCCTAAACCCTAAACCCTAAACCCTAAACCCTAAACCCTAAACCCTAAACCCTAAACCCTAGCAGGCAATCCTGCACGATCGCCGCAAGCTCCCCGAAGGTGTTGGACATCTCCCGCCAGCTGCTGTGGAGCTGTCGATGTGCGCGAGTCATACTGCCTTGGTAGACAAGTAACCATCTTACAATAAGGGTGCCCTAAACCCTAAACCCTAAACCCTAAACCCTAAACCCTAAATTGGTTACTTCACAAGGGAACCCGGAGCCCTAAAAAGGGAAAAAGGGTACCACCCGGACGACCAGGCTGCGCATGCTGTGGGCAAAGGCTCGGAGAAGCTCCTCAGAGCCCAGCTTGCAAGACTGGTAGCCCTCTAGCGCGGCCAGAGATCCCTGGTGTCCTCAGCTGGGGGTTGCCGAAAAGAGGGCTACCCTTTTGGGGGGTCCCTTTTAAGGGGGTTCTATTCTCTTTGGGGTATAAAAGTGGTTACCCCTATTTTGGGAACTACCCAGCTGAATTTGCGCACACTTAAAGGGTCAGAAGTCAGCTGCCTGTTGTGGGGAAATCGGTCTGCTTTGTCCGGCCAAGGAACGGTCCAGCTCCTCGGATGCTGCATCCAGATATCGATCGAAGCTCTTTCCTTAGCTGTCCAGTAACCTGGGGGGAATTAAAGCTTAACCTCTACAATTTTATTGGGACTAGAATACCCTAAAGGGCACCTACTCTACTACTAAGTTTAGAATACCCCAAAAAGGTTAAAGGTTACCTCCTCTACTACTCTAAGTTTAGAATACCCCAAAAAGGTTAAAGGTTACCTCCTCTACTACTCTAAGTTTAGAATGCCCCAAAAAGGTTAAAGGTTACCTCCTCTACTACGAAGTTTCGGATCTGCCACCAGAAGCGGTCCAGGGATCCCAGGGCTCGGGCGGTACTTTCAGGCTTTTCCTTAGTTGTCCAGTAACCTGGGGGAGTTCAAGGGCAACCTCTGAAAATTTTATAGGGATTCGAATACCCCCAAAAAAGGTTTAACCTTGGTTACCTACTCTCACCTCTGGGATTTTAACAGGGATTAGAATGCCCACCAAAAAGGCTTAAGGCTACCCACTCTACTACTAAGTTTCAGGTGCACGTAGTCCGGCGGACCGGTGGTGGTAGTTGCCCAACAGTCGCAGCTGCCGCCGCACTTGGCCCTGCAAGCGGCTCACCTCTTAGGGGGTACAAGGAGGGACCCCCAGAAGGGACCCTTCATGTTCTTCCCCTATATAACCCCTTTTCTATACCTTATATAGGCCCTAGATGCCAAAGTCGCCCCTAAATAACCCCCAGATAACCCGTAAGGTTATCAGGGTCCCTCCTTTAGTCCCTTGAACCCTGAACCCTTTTGCATCAGGACTTGTGCACTAAACCCAAAACCCAAAACGCAAAACCTAAAACCCCAAAACCCCAAAACCCCAAAACCCGCAAACCCCAAAACCCCTAAACCCCCAAACCGGTAAACCCTAAACCCCTAAACCCCCACACCCCCCAAACCCCTAAACCCCTAAACCCCTAAACCCTAAACCCTAAATCCTAAAACCCAAACGGACCTCATGACCCATCTGCTTCCAAATCCTCTCCGCCCTCTCAGCATGGCTTCCAGAGGCCGAGGCATGGAGCTGGGTCCGGAGAAGTTGGAGTTGGCTGTGGAACCTTGCAGGCTGTTCAGGGCTTCGGGTTTATAGGGTTTATAGGGTTTGTAGGGTTTATAGGGTTTGTAGGGTTTATAGGGTTTATAGGGTTTATAGGGTTTATAGGGTTTATAGGGTTTATAGGGTTTAGGGCGGACTAGAGCATGCCATGCTACTTACCGTGCTGTTCTGGAGCGCGAAACATGATGACCCAGAGGGTCCATTTTGTAGTACTATGCTGGAATCAGGTATCCAAAAACCATACTAAATAGGGTTTTTGGGTACCTAATTCCACAAGAAATAGTACGACAGATGGACCCTCTGGGTGCTGCACATCTGCAACAACCCAGAGAGCCCAATACCCCTTAATTAAAGAATATGCCATAAATTATAAAGGGATCCTTGGTCTGTTTTAAGGAATACTCCTTATTTAACGGGTATTGGGCTCTTTTGGAAGATTTGTCCAACCTCTCTGCTTGTGCCTCTCGCGCTTCAGGCGCAGTGGAATTGAGGCTCTCGGCGTTGGCGAGGAACTGCTTCAACGCCTTGCTCAGGGTTTAGGGTGTGGAGTTTGGGGTTTAGGGTTTCGGGTGGGTTTCGCGGCCACGGACTTTCTGATTCTATTTTCTTGCTTCGGGGTCTAAGGTTCTGGTTGTGGGTTTCAGGTCTCTTTTGCCCACCCGCGACGCATTCGCCTATGTGCAACAAGGTCTAGGGCTTGGGCTTCCCAACCTTTGTTGTGCTGTTTAGGTTTAGGGTTTAGGACTTGGGGTTTAGGGTTTAGTAGGATTTGGGGTTTAGGATTTAGGGTTTCGGGTTTCCCAAAAAAGCCTTGTTGGCGGTGAGCTTCGGGACCTTGTCCACAATGGCCGTCGCGTAGCCCGACAGCTCCCTCAGCGCAGACTCGGATTGATGGGCCACCTGAAACATCCCTACTCAACAATGCATGTTAGGGTTTAGGTTTCGGGTTCAGGGTTTAGGGTTTAGGGTTTCGGGTTTACGATTTAGGGTTTGGGGTTTGGGGTTTAGGGTCTAGGGTTAGGGGTTAGGGGTTTAAGGTTTAGTTAGGGTTTAGGGTTTAGGGTTTAGGGTCTAGGGTCTAGGGTCTAGGGTCTAGGGTGTAGGGTGTAGGGTGTAGGGTGTAGGGTTTAGGGTTTAGGGTTTAGGGTTTAGGGTTTAGGGTTTAGGGTTTAGGGTTTAGGGTTTAGGGTTTAGGGTTTTTTTTTGCCACCCGACTAGCCACAGCAATGCGGGGTGCAAGGTCGGAAGTTAAAGGAGAACCGGTACTCCCAGGGTTTAGGGTTTAGGGTTTAGGGTTTAGGGTTTAGGGTTAACCTCCAGTGTGCCTCCAGAAGGTTCTTCGGCTGCAAGAGTTGGCGAGTGACCTCCGCAGAGTAGTCGATCTTGGCGTCCAGGTACTTCATGTCCTTATCTTCTTCGGGCACTTGTAGTTCTAGGTTTAGGGTTTAGGGTTTAGGGTTTAGGGTTTAGGGGTTCCTGTATATTGGCCCTTAAAAACGGGGGCCCCTTCTATACCCCTTTATATGCCCTATACAACGCAAGGGCCCATACTTCAGAACCCGTCAAAGAAGGTAAGGGACCCTATTCAGGGCCCATAGAACGACCCCTAGATCCCAGACCGAAGAGTAACCTAGGAATAAGGGTGCCCTTTTTGGTTGTAAGGGGGTTTGAAGGGAAGTCATACCCTTAAAAAGGAACAAGGGCCTACTCTGGGTCGTAGTTCCACTGAGTTGTGCTTTAAATCCTTTGAAAACTACGTATGAATAGTTCCCCTTGTAAGGAAAGAAAGGAAAATAACAAAAACATCCCCAAGCACAACCCAGTATGCTTCTCGGTTTAGGGTTTAGGGTTTAGGGTTTAGGGCTGATGGTTTAGTGTTTAGGGTTTAGGGTAAAATAGAAACTCCTGGCTCAGTGAGCGTCTGCATGGCCTGCCTCCACAGACCATTCCACCAGCTTCTTCCTGAGATTCCCGCAATGACAGTGCCAAACCCGCCGGATCTTAGGTGACCTCTGACACAACCGTGAGCTTCACAGACTCAACGGCTTCGACTCTCACAGCTAGCGCACGCTAGCAGGCAAGGCTCCGGTAATTGGTCAAAAGGGTTTAGGGTAGTAGGGAGCAAATTTCAAGCTCATTGTCAGGTCCCAGCCGCATGTTGTCATTGGAGATTTTGGTGGCTTTCTCGAGGTTGCGAATGATGGTTCGGTCTCCCCGTATCACGGCATCGCGCACGCAATGGATGTCACAAAAGAGGCGGGACAGGCCCACTTGGAAGGGGTTGCAGGCTTGCTCATCCTCCTCCTCATATTTCAGCGCCATGCCCATGTTCGCCATGCCGAAGGCAAAGTCGGGAACCATGAAGGAGATCGCCAGAATCTGCTCGCACATCACATCTGGCTCAATCTGGGTGCCAAGACCCAAGGGTGCGATGGCAATGTCCGGCTGGAAGGCGCAAAGAGACCTCATGCTTGCACTGTAATACGGTTTGCATCATTGTGATCCATAATGTGACATGAAACTCTTGCAGGATCATTCAGAACGACGTGTTTGAGAATGACTTGCTCATGGACTTGTAGCTATATCCCTAAACCCTAAACCCTAAACCCTAAACCCTAAACCCTAAACCCTAAATGCTACAAGACGTTCAGTGCCGTGGCGGAAGGATACTTAGCAGCAGCAGAGTGGCTGCAGTCCGGTCTCCAACGGCAGCCTGACCAAGTCAGCAATCTCCTGGCTCCACTTCGGGTTTAGGGCTTTTAGGATTTGGGGTTCAGGGTTTAGGGCTTAGGGTTTAGGATTTGGGGTTTAGGGTTTAGGGTTTAGGGTTTAGGGCTAGGGGGTAGGTACCTAGAAAAACCTGACGGAAGCTTAGGGAGCCTGAGGGACTAGAGGGGAGCATTCGGGAACATTGGGTTACGTACCCCCCTTGAACCCTCCTCGGTAATTTTTTTTTAAAAAAAATTACCCTTAAGACCCCATAAGCGGTGGTTGGACACTTGAGTTGAGATGTGTTTATGGACCACGCGGCTGCAAAAAATGCTTACCGGTTGTCCCTGTCTTCTACTACGCTACGTTATTACAGTCTATATTCGAATAGCTACATATAGGTATAAACTCGGGTATATTATAAATAACAAAGAACCTTATGATGATCAAGGAATCTCCTGGCTGAACTCCAAGGCTTCCACCCCGCTTTCTCGGCCCTCAGAGCCTTCGAAACACTCGTTCCAGTCGCCGTAGAGCCTATAGGGTTTAGGGTTTAGGGTTTCGGGTATAGGGTTTAGGGTTCAGGGTTTATACTGAACTTGGAACTATGGCAAAAACTATATGTTTGGCTGTTTCTTAGGAATTACGGTACCCAACAAAATCAAAAAATATTCCCAAGAATCCCTAAGGAGCATGTTGGGAGGAGCCTCCTTACCACTTCCGCCCCCGAGCTCGCCAAATATGCCGGTGGCCCCTTCAAGGGAGTTTTGGGGTTTGTAGGGTTCAGGGTTTAGAGTTCAGGGTTTAGGGTTTAGGGTTTAGGGTGTAGGGTTTAGGGAGCCGGAAGCTGTACAACTTAATCGACACGACCAAAAGTCCAAGCTCTAACGTCTTTAGTGTTGGCAATGCCGGCCGGGCTGTGACTCTTCTGTGTATCCCCAGGATTGAAGATCCACAGCAAACTTCGGATCTAGGCTCGATTGTACGGGCCTTGATAGTTCGAATAGGCTTTCGGGGGATTAGTCACTATACATATATAGGGACCACAAGGGGGGTATTCGTCATTCCGACCCCTATAAACTATAGTAGGATACTATTGGGTAGTAAGGATTAAGTAGTGGGGTGTAAGAAGCTAGATTTTAGCCGCCGTAGCTGCGGCCTGCGGCCACCGCGCAGGGGTGGTAGTCAACCAATCTTTGTCCCGTGGCTGGATCGGCCACTAGCGGGCTGTCCTCACACAGGGCTCCTGGGTTTCTGGAGTTCAGGGATGCAACTGAAGGTCCTTCAGGGGTCCATATAACCCTAAACCTCAAGCCCGAGGCCTTTTTTGCACCCGGACTCCCGTGGGTGCTGCCAGAAACTGTCCAAGCACATGCTCCCAGTGCTGCTGAGCCTCGGGCTTAAACCTTAGACCCTAAAGGCTAAAGCCTAAACTCTAAAGCCTAAACCCTAAACCGTAAACCCAAAACCCTAAACCAGACCACCCTCAACCCAAGGGCTCTGAAACAACTCAACCCCCGAGTCGACGGGCGAAACAGGCGGGCTCCTCGGTCACGTCATTTTCGACCGTCTCGGAGAGCTTTTTCCAAAGGTCCTGCCCAAGCTTTCGGGGCCACGGTTTCGGGTTTAGGGGTTTAGGGGTTTAGGGGTTTAGGGGTTTAGGGGTTTAGGGGTTTAGGGGTTTAGGGGTTTAGGGGTTTAGGGGTTTAGGGGTTTAGGGGTTTAGGGGTTTAGGGGTTTAGGGGCTTAGGGGTTTAGGGGTTTAGGGGTTTAGGGGTTTAGGGGTTTAGGGGTTTAGGGGTTTAGGGGTTTAGGGGTTTAGGGGTTTAGGGGTTTAGGGTCATATCTGTTGATCGGTTAAGAAACTCAAGATGCCTGAGTGCGAAGAGGGCGAAAGTTGTTCCTAAGCATACACGTAAATGCGCCAAAGTAGGGTCGCGTCTGAGAGCCAAGATTTACAAGTCTACTTCCTGATATAGTATAGCTACGACACCTGATCGGAATGGCCCACCAATTGCAAAACCTTTTCTGTGATTTACTCCCCCCCCCCTTCCCCTGCACAAGAGTCGCTAGCATGCTGAAATTGACAGTGTCTGTGCGCTCTCGTGCACCTACGGCTACTCCTGTCCTCCTTGCTCCTGCCGATAGTTTTGGGCATTGGAGCTGCCGTTTTAGGGTTAGGGGTTAAGGGTTTAGCTCCTCCGTAGAACTGAGTAGATTTCCAGACTCAGGTTGTCAAGGTTCCTCCCCCACTTCATAGGCCCTGGCGGGACCCGAACACCCTCTCGCTACCCTAAACCCTAAACCCTAAACCCTAAACCCTCAACCCTCAACCCTCAACCCTCAACCCTAAACCCTAAACCCCTCAAAACCCTCAAAACCCTCAAAACCCTCAAAACCCTCAAAACCCTAAACTCCATGCACCCACAAAGACTCTGTTTCAACCCCAAACCCTAAAAAACCCTAGCCATATAACTCACAAGCTGGAAAGCTGGTCCTGGTAGTCCAAGCATTCCGTGGCGTAAGTGGGCTGTTTGGCATCAAAGTCCTGGAGCAAGCAGGTCGTAAAACCCTAGCCCCTGAACTCTAAACTGGTGCGTATACCTGATGTTCGGCTGTTTAGACTTGTGGGGCGTGAGGTAGCCCTGAAACAAAAAAGGGTTTAGGGTTTCGGGTTAGGGTGTAGGGTTTAGGGTGTAGGGTTTAGGGTTAGGGAAGGATTTTGGAATTTGGCTGGCAGAGTATTCAAAAAAAGTCTTCAGAAGGGACCTGGCAAGAAGCGAGTTGAAAGGCCCGCGGCACCAACAATGCTGTATGGGCTGGGCTTTAAACAGGGCGCTTGGGCGGTAGGGGCATTTCCCAAAAATGGGGTGTCCCTTATGTACCCTCGGAATTTATAGAATCCTTGTTTTACTTGACTCCCCAAGAAAAGGAACCTCTGTTTTGGGAACCCCCAGTGACGCCTAGACACAGACAGAGGGCCATAAGGTTTATGTAGACTTCGGGCCCTTAACCCCAAACCCTAGAACTGTCTTTAAACCCTAAACCCTCTTCGAAAAAGAGACTTCCGTCGCGCATCGTTTCTCTCCAGACAGGCTCTTGGACGCCCTCGCTTTGTCAGCTGCAAAAGGGGTCGTCGTCTTGATTGGATTCTTTGGGATCTGCGCCTAAACCCTAAGCCCAAAACCCTAAACTCTAAACTCTAAACCCTAAGCCCAAAACCCTAAACCCATGCAAAGGGCCCCCCAAGAATTCACAAGAACGCCTTACTAGAGAGTTTCCCAAACTCGGATACCTATTTTGGGGGGCAGCTTCTGTCAGGGATTCTGCAATTCTGTTATATCAGGGGTTACCTTATGCTGGGAACTCATACACCCGAAGCCCTCCCCCAGCAATACTTCTCCTGGAGCTTCGGTGCGCCAGGAGGTTTGGGCCACGTTGGTGGCTTGTGGGTCCTGCGGGCTCGCGGAGCTTTGTTTGTGCACCAAACGACACAGCGGTGCGCTAGGGTTGAGCACGTCGGCGCCGGAATGCGGGCTCCAGAATGGCATTCCACGCTAGGGTTTAGGGTTTAGGGTTTAGGGTTTGGGGTTTGGGGTTTGGGGTTTAGGGATATTCCCTTTTACCATTGTACTTGCATGCTCCAGCTTCATAGACGCATGCCCCTGCCTCGTGCGCTCGGGCGGGCGGGCCGCCCAGGAGCCTTTGCTGGTCATGTCGGGCACTCCCTTTGCTTGGAACTGGCCGTCGAAGTCGGTGAGGTTGTGGACCTGGCAGCTCTGCGTTGCTCCCTTCTCTACACTTCCAGATTTCCAGGGAATGAGTTCAAGGTTCCGCTTCTTGGTCATGAAACAAGGTAACCCCTATATAACCCTAAACCGTATACCCTAGACCCTGAGCCTAGACCCTAAACCCTAAACCCTAAACCCTAAACCCTAAACCCCAAACCCTAAACCCTAAACCCAAAACCCTCGCTTGTTTCATGCCACCCCTGGGCTTACCTCCAAGTGTGCCACCATCAGATCAGCAGGAACCGCTGCTCCTCCACCGACAGGGGTAGAGCACTGACCGCCCACGCACCATGCTCCATCCTCCTTTTCAGGGTAGCAGAGGGTTTAGGGTTTAGGGTTTAGGGTTTAGGGTTTAGGGTTTAGGGTTAGCCGGTCAAAACAAGTGACAAGGCATCGACGTAGAAAGGGGCTATGTTTTCCATACCTTTAAGGCGGAAGCAGACGACTCGGATGCCCAAAGTTCTGGTGTCCTTAAGAGCTTCAACAGGCCTGCGGCTTGGCAGCGGAACTGCATGTTTTATGGCCTCCACGTGGGTAGTTCTCTAAATTAGGGTCCCTGTTTGGGTACCCACTAAACTCAAAAGGGACCCGAATGTAGAGGACTACTTGCAGGTTCATGGTACTTCTTGACCAAGTTTAACTGTACTTCTAGTCCACTTATAAGCCCCTTAAGTGCCCTAATATGGTTATAAGTACCGTCTTTAGTACAGCTATAATTGGTTAATCAGTACCATGAACCTTCAAGTACCCACATGCAGGGAATAAGCACGTCCTGCATGTCCAACATGTCCCCGGTCTCATAGTTCTCATATCGCAGTCGGCCAGCTCTCTTGTCCTTGATTTAGGGTTTAGGGTTTAGGGTTGCACCTCTTTAGTAGTTCGAACCTGAAGGAGTCTACAGTTACAACTCACAACCAAGTGAAGTCTGGACGAGAAGTCAGAGCAATCTCTTAGGAAGGGCGGCCACCCATAGATGCCCCACTCAGCAAAGCATGCCAAGTGTCAACCGGACAATAGGTGCCCTCTTGACTATCGTACAGCTTTCGGATCGTGCGCGAAGGCTCCACGACAACTGGGGCACCCCCTGCCTGCGAGCAGCTACCACAGAAGCAGGAAAATCAAACGTCTGGTCAGGCGCCTGTGGCTTCAGTTCTACCCTGTTCCAATGCGCCCACTCGCACTCTCACTCTTACTTACTCTCACTCTCACACTCACTCTCCCTGAGGCTCAAAAAACAGGGGATGTGTTCATGGTTGGATGCACCCACACAGTCAGGCTTAGAGCCAAGAGCATCGGCTTCCACCGGGTAGCCATTACTGGAACACTGTGTGACAGGTTTGCGCTTAAGGAAAGCAAGTTCCCACAATACGGGTACACATGTAGGTACACACACATGCACTGTCACATACATATATAAGGTCTGGGTCAGGGATGTTGGATTCTAAGACCTAAGCCCTAAGCCCTAAGCCCTGAGCCCTAAACCCGACACCCTAGGATTCTGAAGTGCATGGCCGTATGCTTCGGGACAGCGCTTGGGACTCTGTTGATGGCTGACTTAGCGAAACTCAGACCTTGCTAATCTTGGCCTGCGAAAACCTTATGTTCAGGGCCCCCTTCTATGACAGAAGCAAATGGAATTCTCCCGACATGGAGATTTCCGAAATTCCGGGTGCCTTGTGGGGGGGTCCGCATGAAAAGGGGATCCTACTATTTGGGGATGTATCTCGGGGATCCCTTATTGTCGTACGTGTCACCCTAAACCCTACTAAACCCTACTAAACCCTACTAAACCCTACTAAACCCTACTAAACCCTACTAAACCCTACTAAACCCCAAACCCCAAACCCCAAACCCTAAACCCTAAACCCTAAACCCTAAACCCTAAACCCTAAACCCTAAACCCTAAACCCTAAACCCTAAACCCTAAACCCTAGCCCTAAACCCTAAACCCTAAACCCTAAACCCTAAACCCTAAACCCTAAACCCTAAACCCTAAACCGCCAAAGCGAGCAGTGCTGGGGGGGGCCTTGGAGCAGGTGTACTTCGAGCGCGCCCAGCGCCCTCCCTCCGAGAACTCGAAGTGGAAGCCCGAGAGCAGCCCATTCTTGCCACAATCCACCTTGATCATCCTCCAGGTCTGACTTGAGGGGTTTAGGGTTTAGGGTTTAGGGTTTAGGGTCTAGGGGTTTAGGGGAAGGATATGCTTGACCTTACAAGGCCAAAATCGCGTGAGGTTGCTTGAGTGACATGTTGGGATGTTCCCCCTTATACTGGAAGTCCTTAATAGGGCTTTTTTGGTACCCCCTCTTATCATCCCTATTAAGGACTGTTCGTAGACGGGTTGAACATCCTTTCGGTCAATCTGATGTCCTCATGGCTTGGATCCACTGGGGGCGCTCGGGCGCGAAGGCTGTGACTTCCACCTGCGCAGTGAAGTATTCCTTCGTAGCCGAGTATAACCATATTGTAATAAGGTTTAGGATTCAGGGTTTAGGGTTTAGGGTTTAAGGTTTAGGGTTTAGGGCTTTATAGGGTACCTGGGTAGCCCAGTAACCATATCGTAATATAAGGGCGCCCTTTGTTGGTTGGTTACTTTATAAGGGAACCCCAGAACCGCCCAGAAAAAGGGTAAAGGGTACCACTGGGCTGCCAAGATTCGAAGCTGGCACCGAGACCTGCAATTCGGCTGCACTCGTACATGAAGGCCTTGCTTGCCTGGGTTGGCCTTTGAACATCCAGACAAATGTTTATATATATATATAGGGTCCCTTATATACCCAAATAAGGAAAATTCAAAATGTCCCAAAATCCAAGCTAGTTGCATGTTGCAACTTGAAGCCCGTCAAGGCTGCACCATCTTCGCAAGTCACAGGGGAGTCGGCCAGCATCGTGTTCCAGTTGGGCCAAAGGCTATCCGAACCATAGGTGATCCCACTCGCCACGAAGCTTCCGAAGAGGATCACCGGCGCGAACTGGCAGTTGGACACGCTGTTCGTCTCGCCCCCGAAGATTTGCCCAAAAGCCAAGCTTGACAACGCGCCGTGCTTGCCGCAGTAGGAGAAGTG
Source organism: Symbiodinium natans (assembly GCA_905221605.1). Taxonomy (NCBI): domain Eukaryota; class Dinophyceae; order Suessiales; family Symbiodiniaceae; genus Symbiodinium; species Symbiodinium natans. The sequence goes on along the minus strand of CAJNDS010002736.1, from coordinate 273,601 downwards.
GGCTCCGTGGAAGTCTGACGAGGCGCTGCGGTCTGCTAGCTGATGCATGCTCCACATCAAGTATGGAATGGCCATGGGCGAGATGAGCTGATCGGGCTCGTCTGGCACGCAACTGTGGTTGCTCAGAGTGCCTGGGGGAGTTTAGGAACACAGACAGACCCTCTGTTCGACCCCCAAAGAGTAGGATCCCCTTGTAAATACCGACCCCAAGAAGGGTACCCCCCTAATCTCGGAAACCCCGGCCTGGCATCTCTTCAGAAGCTGGCTGAGCAACCTGGAGGCAGTATCCCGTGGGCACCCCACCGTGCAAGAGATGGAAGAGCCGGTCCTCGGGATCTGCGGAACCAGCGACGGCTGCAGTAACGCTCTCCGGACATCCGCTGGCACTGCTGGTGAGCTGGATCGTGCCGTTCGTGCTGTCCTTGGTAGCCCAGTAACCATATCACGATAAGGGCACCCTTTTTTGGGTTGGGAATTTTATAAGGGAACCCATAACCAAAAAAAGGGTAAGGGGTACCACCGGGCTACCGCTAGCCCTAAACCCTAAACCCTAAACCCTAAACCCTAAACCCTAAACCCTAAACCCTAAGCCCTGGGTACCACTGGGCTACCAAGTGGCTAAGCAGAACGTCTTGGGAGCCGCGGAGTGGTCGATGGAGCCGAGTTCCGTAAAAACTCGGAGCGCCATCCTGTTGAAGAAGTAGAGCTCCTCTTGGCTTAGGGTTTAGGGTTTAGGGTTTAGGGTTTAGGGTTTAGGGTTTAGGGTTTAGGGTTTAGGGTTCAGGGTTTAGGGATTAGGGTTTAGGGTTTAGGGCTTTAGGGCTTTATAGGGTACCACTGGGCTACCAGGTCCTGCAGGCCCTTCTTTGCAAAGCTGCCGTAGCCGGATTTCGTCACCTGCACGCAAGCCTCACAGCTGAATCCCTGGAGGCCCGGGAGCTGGTTGCTGTTGTACCAGTTGCCTGGGATGGGCCCAAAAAACCATCTGAAAATACTTCCTAAATACGATCCTCTTTCGCCCAATAGGGGAAAATTTGAAGTATCCTTAGATACACTAGATATGATCCCAAAAAAAACATATATCTCAAGGGCCTGGCTAGCTGCCGTTCACGCAGCTCAGCTTCTCCCTGGCCGTCCGCTGCGCTTGCCGGAAGCCGACGTAACTCTCCTTCCAGCATGACACGCTCAGCTGGGATCCGTGGTCGAAGGTGACGGGCAGGGGACGCTTCTTCCAGGGATGCGACTCTGGATCGCGGTAGCTCGGCCTCAGACAGGTCTCCACCCCCACCCCGCCCAAGAGCAGCAGCGTGTCGCATTGCTGGTGCAAGTGGATGTAGCGGAAGGAAGTGGGGGATCTGATGGCTGTGCTTGCAACAGGCCCCTCAACCACCTTGCTCGACAACAGCGACGTCGTGGCAGTCCCGCCTGGGCTCTGAATCTCAACTTGCAGCTTGCTCAAAAAGAGCTGTGCAGCGGGCAGCTTGTGACATCGGGCTGTGAGGGTTATGGTCCCCTCGGCATCGGAATCCGTACCGTCGCCATTGTGAGCGTAGCACTTCTCATCTTGGATCCAAGTCCTTTGGCACTGGTTGCCGAGAGAACCCGAACACCAGCAGCCAAGCAATCCATAGTCACTCGGACAGGTGGCTTCGGCGTATCGACTTGTGCTGGCGCTAACCTACACTGATTCTCCCTTTTAGAACCTTAATAAAACCATCTGTTTAATATCCTGTTAGGTCTTATACAAACAAAAAATTCCCAAGGGGGATATAGTAACAGCAACAGCACCGCTGCTAACCGACAAGAAGTCATCTTCCCGCACTGCCGGCGGAGAGATCGCCATGCAGAGCGCCTGGGCGTAGCCGCCCTGGGCTCGGCAGCTGTTGCCGTCTTGATGGATCCTAGGTCAGGGTTGGGAGAATATTAAAGGTTTAGGGTTTAGGGTTTAGGGTTTAGGGTCGAATTGTTTTATTCCTTATAGGGCTTAAGTATCCTTAAAAATGAAAAATGGTACCCAACTATGACAAAGGATCCCGATGCAGTAGTGATAGGTACCCTTGTCCAAGATGCCGTCTGGAACGCAGCTGCAAGCCTTAGTAGCTGACTTAATAAGCCCCCCAAAAAATGTACACTTTCAGTTCTATAGGAGATTACAGTCTCCCAAGAAGTGCAAAGTGTGCTCACTCAGCTACTAAGAAGCTAGCAGCCGCTCCCCCGCCGGGCAGGTCGCCGAGACCTCTGCGGGAAGGGTGCGGCGCCGGCGCCTGGAGCGCCGGCGCCGGGCGATGAAGTCCGTGTCCACAAGGTCCACAAAGGGCCCCGCGGGCTCTGCGGCGCGGGCGCCTGGGAAGTTCAGGAAGGAGAAGCTCGCTTGTGAGCTCGTCTTGACCTCGACGCGCGTCGCGTACTGGAGGGTCATGCAGCGAGCTCGGGCGGTCAACTTGCTGTTACTCTCCCGCAGGTCGCCCCGCACCTGCTCAGAAGCACCCTAGTAATGATAAATTTTCAGCGAAGGTTTAGAAGTCCGAGCTGCTACCGGACCACCACCATACGAGCGCGGTACAAAAAAGACTCGAGATCAGAAGCCCCGAAGTCCCCAACTAAGCCTGTACAATGTACAAAACGGTGCCTGGCAAAGCCACCCTTGGTCGTCCTGGAGCATCTCGGCACCAGTACAGCGTCCACGATCGCTGGCGTAGCCTTGAATCCATGATGGAACTCCCTCGCCCTTCACCTTTAAACCTTAAACCCTCAACCCTAAACCCTAGACCCAAACGAAGTGTCATGTGAAGTTCGAAGGTGAAGGTCGAAGGTAGTCTCGGACATACCACCACCACCACCTAATAGTATCCCTAAACCCTAAACCCTAAACCCTAAACCCTAAACCCTGAAACCCTAAAACCCTAAACCCTAAACCCTAAACCCTAAACCCTAAAACCCTAAACCCTAAACCCTAAACCTACCAATAGACCCTCTGGGTAAAGGGGGCCGCTGGCAGCCTGGCTGCAGTTGCAGGATGTCAGGTAGCTTCCACTGGGGCAGCGGGCAGCTGGTTCCGGTCCTGGTCTTACTATAGCGGCTTCGGGTTTAGGGCCAGGGTGTGGGGTTTAGGGTTTGGGGTTTAGGCTTAGGGTTTAGGGTTTAGGGTTTAGGGTTTAGGGTTTAGGGTTTAGGGTTTAGGGTTTAGGGTCCGCCGACCCTGGCGGCGTGTTGGATGGGAAAAGGAGTCCCTCTTTCCCTCCGGGGTAGGGGGGGGTCCCCCGGCAGCTTTTCCGTCGAGGAACAGGCCACCCACACCGCATAAACTCATGGACCATAGGCGGTTTCGCACAGGGCATAGGGGCTCTTTTGCCCCCTTGCCCCTTTCCCACCTACCCCCCCCTACCCCCCCCTGCCCCCCCCCCCCCCCCCTACCCCAAGCAGCGTCTCGTCAGGCCCCAGCCCCCCCACCCACCCCCCCCCCACCCCCCCCCACCCCCCCACCCAAACCCCAATCCTTGAACTTGTTCTGCTGCGGGGTCGGCGGCTTGAGCCGGAGGCTCTTAAATCCGGCCCCCGCGCCGCCCGTGGTCCAGGGCGGAGCCCGCGTCGCACTAAAGCGCTAGCTTTAAGGGGCGAGCGCCCGCGCCGACCCCGCCCAAAATTGCTTCAAATTCGCGCGGGGCCCTTCGGGAGGCCTCCAAAACGGCATCCAAGGGGACGCAACACGCGGTGGTGCGAAAAGCACGAAAACCTCGTAAAAACCATGGGTTTTTACGAAAAACCGAGGCCACAAAACACCCGCAGCACTCCATTAAACCCTCACGGGCGCGCATCATCGGCCCAGCTTTTCACATGGGGCGCGCGCCAGGCCGAAACCACGTTTTTCAAGGTTTGGGGGGGGTACCGGAAGCCCAAAACCAGGCGAGCATCATGAGCATCAGCAGCACTGGCCCGCGGGCCCAAGGCAATAAAAAACGCTGAAAAACGCTGAAGTCACCGTAAATACCGTGTTTTTATGAGGTTTTTCACGCGTGCCTCCGACCCCCACCCCTGTTGCCCTTGACCCGCCCCCAAAGTGCGCATCATCGAAACCCACGTCCGGGGGCGGGTCTGCTGATGCTGCTGATGTGCGGGGTCCGGGCGCATCATCGAGCCATCGTTTCTCATGGGCTTCGTGGGGGGGTCCGGGCCGACGGCCCAGAGACCCAGCTGATGCTCATGATGCTCGTTTTGGGGGGGGGTTCCAACAGCAGAAAACCTCGTAAATACCGAGTGTTTTGTGGGTCCACGTAAAAACGCCCCTAAAATCGCTCATTTTACGCGCTCGAACGGCTTCGTGCCTACAAAACACCCGAACAGCAGGACCCCGAATGCCCTTAAGGGCATTCGGGGTCTTGCTTTTGGGGGTTTCGTGGGCACGCAAGCGTTCAAGCACATACAATCGGCGTGTTTAAGGGGGTTTTGGATGGCCTGGGGGAGGCCGCTGATGCTCATGATGCTCCCTTTCCTGGGTCCCAAAAGGCTTCCCAAGCCCAAAAACACGTGTTTACAGCGTTTTCTGAAGGTTTTTCGAAGGCAAAACGCATGCATAGAATGCTTTTAAGGCCCCCAAACCAACCCCACTGATGCTCCTGATGCGGGTGCGCGCGCGCGCGCGCGGGGGGGGGCGGGAGAGGGAGGGGGGGCGAAGGCAGGAGAAAGAGAGACAGAGAGAAGGAGAGGACAAAGACACGGGAAAGAGAAGACAGTGCCAAGGTTCAAGGTTTCGTGCTTTGGGGGGCGGGGGCCGGCCCGTGCCGCTAGGCCTGAAATTTAGGGTTTAGGGCTTGGGGCTTAGGGCTACTAGCACTGAAGTGCAAGTTGTCCAGCAACCTGGAAAAATCAAAGGTTAACCTTTGGGATTCTATTGGGACTAGAATACCCCCAAAAAGGTTAAAGGCTACCTACTCTACTCATAAGTTTTACTGGCAATCCTTACATAGTGATTTAGGGTTGAGGGTTAGGGTTTCGACTCTCGCACTTGCTCAAGCAGGCAAGGATTCTGTAAGGGTTTAGGGTTTAGGGTTTAGGGTTTAGGGTTTAGGGTTTAGGGCTACCAGCAATTTCAAGTGACCCTCAAACCTCCTGCTGCTACATATGACTAAAACCACTTGGGTCCTCCTCTTTCTTCGGTGTGCTCCACATCCTCGGTCTCGAAGCGGGCGCTGCGGTTTGCTTCCAGCACGAATTGCCTTGGTAGCCCAGTAACCATATCACCCTTTTTTGGGTTGGCTATTTTATAAGGGAAACCATAACCAAAAAAAAGGGAAAAAGGGCACCACTGGGCTGCCAAGTTGCAGCTCCCCGCGGGGGTTCGTCGCAGCCACGCCCGATGAAGTCCAGTCATCAGCTGGGTTCGTCGTCACAAGGGGCTGGAACATGCCCCCATTCCTTAGCTGTCCAGTGACTTGGGGGAATTCAAGGCTAGCCTTTGGGATGTTTATAGGGATTCGAACTAAGATTCACCAAGGGGATTCGGATACCCCCAAAAAGGTTAAAGGTTACCTTCTCTACTACTAAGATTCACAGACAAGGAACAACAAAGGTTAAAGGTGACCTACTCTACTACTACTAAGATTCACAGACAAGGGTCAGAATAACCCCAGAAAAGGCTAAAGGTTACCTGCTCTACCATACTAAGATTCACAGACAAGGAATTTGTCACCTTCCGCTGGTTGGTTTTCTGCTGAAGGCTCCAGCGATACGCCTTGTCGTGGCTCAGGCCAGAGATGGTGACAGACGCGAAGCCTCCAGGATCAAATGCGGCTTAGGGCTTCGGGTATTTTAGGGTGCAGGGCTTGGGGTTTAGGGTTTAGGGTTTAGGGTTTAGGGTTTAGGGCTTAGGGTTTAGGGTTTAGGGTTTAGGGTTTAGGGTTTAGGGTTTAGGGTTTAGGGTTTAGGGTTTAGGGTAGTTTAGGTTTTACCTCGGTGTAACTACATGAGCTACGGTCAAGCGCTACCTGCGCCCCACTATGGAGCCGCATGGACCGCGAGGCACCTGGCACATCTCTGACAAGGCCAATGCCTTTGAACGTGCTGGTCCATCCCACTGCTTCAACAGTAGCCGTGGAGTTGCCTGGTGACATATGTTGGTTCAGGGTTTAGGGTTTAGGGTTTAGGGTTGAGTACTGTTTGGCGTATAAAAGGGGTACCCCTGTTTTTAGGAGATACCCACACATGGCGAACATGCCCCAAGAAACGCACGGAAGTCTCTTGGCAGTCCCTCTCAGTTACCCCATCACGTCGAAGGGCCCGCTTTGCGGCAAGTCATCGAACCTTCTGACATGGGAAGAACCTCCCCATAAGACTCATCAATGCCCTAGTAAACTGGCAGGAGGCCTAGCACGCATGACGTGCGACGTTTGTTGGCAAATGCAGACCCGATGCCCAGTGGCAAGGCATAGCGTAGACTCCGGCTCAGGGTCGCGGTGGCATTGCCTGCAAGGTCGTGTGAATCGGTTCATTCAGCATGCTTGTTGTGGAACTATAAGTGCTTTTCAAGATCGCGACACAACTCATGGAAAGGCCTGACCAGTCTGCTGTGCCCCCCAAGACGAGGCTCTCCGGCGCTGGATGGGACGCAGGCGACGTGCCCACCTGCTGGATCAGGAACTCCCGCCGCAGCGTCGTCTTCCAGCAGGACTCGGGGTTCGAGACAGCACAGCTCAGGGTCCTCTCTACTCCCCTTGAAACCTTTAATAAAATGAAATATGTTTAATCTCCTCTTGGTTTAAAATCCTCTCTACTCCCCTTAACACCTTAATAAAATTAAATGTGTTTAATCGCCTCTTTTGGGTTTTATATTCACAAGAATAAAGAAACTAACTCCCAAAAAGGATGTAGTCCTGGGGAATGCGAAGAGCTCCCCCTCCATGCCGAACTCCCTCACTAGGCTGTCGCAGGCATGGAAGAGTCGGCAGACGGAAGCTCCATGTGAGGTTCCCATGAAGAAGAAGTTGCACTGGTCATGGCCCTGGCAACGCTCCTCTTACTGTTAAGGTGAGCAGGGAATGAGGGAACTAGGGCCCTATATACATATATATATTTTTTTTATTGATTTCTATATATATATATAATATATTATATACCCTTTAAGGGATTATGGGGTACCTTATTCCCCCATTTTTTTGCCAACCAACAGTAAGTCCTGGCACACGGAAGGCTCCCGGCTCTCGGGCTCCGTCAGAAACTTTATGCCGGCGCCTCCGGGAAGGAGCTGTCGGGCAGGACAGGCAAATTGCCCTGAGACGATGGCCACCGGGGGAGGCACGAAACCTTGGCAGCCCAATAAGTGCCATCTTATCATGGAGGGGCACCCTCATTTTTTTCTTGTTGACTACTTTAAAAAGGGCACCTTGAACCCCCCCCCCCCCCCCCAAAAAAAAAAAAAAAGATACTAGACTTGGCGATTAAGAAGCTGCCATTACTACCTGGGGGGATTGCCTCATAGGTCATGGGCTCGGCGGGGGCACTCGTACCCCAGTCCGGGTCAAGGCAATCGCATGGATGGAGCCAGTGGTCATCAGGTTGCAACGTTCCTTCGGGGCTGAGTACCCTAGCCCAAAAAAGGTTAACCTCTTCAATTATATACAAACCCCAAAAAGGTTAAAGGTCACCTACTCAGCTACTAAGGTTCCGGGGTCGTCAAACACAAAGTGCTGCAACTCGACACCCTCCATCTCAGCCACCTTGGCAGCCCAGTAACCATATTATAATAAGGGCACCCTTTCTTGGGTTGGCTATTTTATAAGGGAAACCATGACCATGGAAAAAAAGGGGAAAAGGGGTACCACTGGGCTGCCAAGCCACAGACGGCAAGGACGGACGCTTGCACGGCAGTGTGGCCATGCTGATTGAGCTGTCGGGAACACAGGCTTCCACGGCACCCTGGAGATCAAAGTAGCCCACGTCCTGCGCACAAACTTAACCAAACCTCGACCACCACAAGCAAGGCACCAATTCAGTTGCGTGTGCAAGGCGCATCAAGGGTGAAAGCAGAGCTCTGAAGCAGTTGTTAGGGGGTGGAGTTTTTTTTATTAGGGTCTTTTTTTTTAATAGGCCCTCCGTTGTTAGGCTTGGGGCGCGCGCGTCCCTTCTAGTGTGAGCTTTGGCAGGAACTCTTGTTCGGAGCCAATGAAACTCCAGGGTTCCCCAGTAGCTCCGTAACAATACGGGTACCCTTTAGGGTTTAGGGTTCAGGGTTCAGGGTTTAGGGTTTAGGGGTGTTAATAATAAGGAACCCCCCTAAACAACAAGGGAATCAGGGTACTACTCACGTCGTCCTGCTCGATGTGATCTCTCAGGGAGCTGGACTGCACCATCCAGTCTCCTTAAGATTTGGTTCTGATGGGCCCCCGAGTGCATGTAGGGTTTAGGGTTTAGGGTTTAGGGTTTACGGTTTCGGGTTTAGGGTTTAGGGTTTAGGGTTTAGGGTTACAACCTATAGGCACTGTTCTTGACTTCTTGCATAAGCAGAACAGTCGGCTCTTGTCCCAATCGCGCCAGGATCTCTTCCCGAGCCCATGAAGTCCAGAAAGACTCTGCACCCTCCTTCCCTTCTGAGAGAATCTTGATGCCTAGGGTTTAGGGTTTAGGGTTTAGGGTTTAGGGTTTAGGGCTTAGGGCTTAGGGCTTAGGATTTTACCAACTGCTCAGGCTCACTCATAAGAATTAGCACACACGCGAAGTGTCCGACGCAGTCGGAGCCCATCGAAAGGGAGAGGTACATCGCCTCTTCAGGGACGCTGCTGTTCTTCAGGTACACGTAGCCTTAGTTGCTCTGAAACTGATACCAGGAACACAGAAGTTAAACCCTAAACCCTAAACCCTAAACCCTAAACCCTGCTTCTTCCTGCTGACACAACATGGAGCAATGCCGCAAGTTTTGTGGACTGTTTGGGGCTTTACACTGTATCAACGATGAAGGGGTATAAGAGGACCCCTAGAAGGGATCCTTAATCTTATTCCCCTATCCAACCCATTTATAACCCCTACATATACCTCATAGTCCCGACATAACAAAGTAGCCCGCAAAGAACCCCTTAAGGTCCCTTACAAGGGCCCCTCCTTCCAGTCCCTCGAACGAACAAGCCAGGGAGCTGGACTGCGAAACGTCGTAGCCGATGGGGCAATACTCCTCAGCTGCTGTTGGGCCACAGATGTCAGGACTGTAACTTGTATACAAAACTGGACCCTGCACCCTAACCCTAAACCCTAAGCCCTAAACCCTAAACCCGCAGCTTCCTTCTTTAAAAGGCGGCCCGGATTCGCCACTTAAGGCCCACCTTGCGTGCTTCAGGCGCAGGCAGGTGCCCATGTCCGTGCACTCCGGGATCTTCGCATGTGCTGTCACCGTGGAGCCCCCTGTGGTCTGCCGCTGATACTGCTTGCCTAGGTAGGGTTTAGGGTTTAGGGTTTAGGGTTTAGGGTTTAGGGTTTAGGGTTTAGGGTTTAGGGTTTAGGGTTTAGGGTTTAGGGTTTAGGGTTTAGGGTTTAGGGTTTAGGGTTTAGGGTTTAGGGCTAGACACAAGAGTCGTCGAAAGAACTGACGCTGCAAAACAACTGCCGAGTTGAATGCGCGATGCAGTGGCACTACTGAAAAATCCAAGCAGCACTGGCCGTCTGTGAAGAGATAATGTGAGCAGGTTTTCATCGTGCGGCATAGATTCCTGCACGCGGCATCCGACGTGGCGGCGTAGTCGACGGCGACGCCGTGGAAAGTTTCCCGGGTCCAACACATACCTAAAGTTTTAAAGGACCGTCATGGGCAGATCGTAACAATCATTCTTTACAGGAAAGAAGGGACCTTTGCTCTGAATAGTATAGGGGCCTTAGCAGCTAGATTTTTTTTTTTTTTTTTGGGGGGGGGGGGGGGGCGTCATCGACGTATACTTCTAAAGGAGCCATAAGGGAATACTACAGTAGCCCTAAACCCTAAACCCTAAGCCCTAAACCTTAAACCCTAAACCTTAAACCCTAAACCCTATGGTTCTAACCACTAAGGTCCCTCTATTCGGCCGAGTTTCTGTCCTTGATCTCAATCTGAAGGGGCGCCTCCAAGGCTTTCAACCTCGGCACCCACCGGTGGCTAAGAACTTCCTCGTTTAGGGTTTAGGGTTTAGGGTTTGGGGTTTGGGGTTTGGGGTTTGGGGTTTAGGGTTTAGGGTTTAGGGTTTAGGGTCCAGCGCATCATCCTGCAACATCTATGACGTAGTGGGTGTACCCGTTCAGACAGCCAAATCCCCAAAGTGCGAGGACGTTTTGGGATCACTGGCCTTAAAAGGGGTTTATGGTTCATGTGGAGGTTTACGAAAGTACGGGACCCCAAATAGTAGGATTCCCTTACAATAAGGACCTGAATAAGGTACCCTGAATTGCGGAAACTCCCATATACCGTAACAGGACTCAAGATCTTGGGCATGCGCTGTGGGCTTCAAGTTCCACGCTGCGTGCCAGGAACATCACAAGGAGAGCACACTTCACCTAGGACCTAGGACCTCGGACCTAGGAGTCGTTTAGGGTCTAGGGTTTAGTAGTTTAAGGCTTCGGGTTTAGGGTTTAGGGTCAAAACGACGACAGCTTCTGCACTTCACGACCGGCATACGTGGTGGAAGCACGACGTTACGCCCGCGGACGCGAAGTTTTCCAGCAGGGCCCGGCCGAAGGGAGCCGACATCATTTGAACCTACTTGGAGGTTCATGGGTGTTTATAACCCCAATTCTGAGTCTACTTGTGGCTTACTTAGAGGACTTAAGGGGCAAGTGCCGATACATTTTGGGTTATAAGCAATACCTCATCCCAAGAGCCCTCTAGTGCAACTACTGTTTCGAGAACATGTTTTTTTGGGAGGGGTATTTCAAATCCCTTAAGCCTCAGTCAAGAAGCTCTGAAGCCTCTACTGAACGCAGAATGGACACTTCGCACCCTACGTCTAAACCAAGCCTCTACTGAAAGCAATGGACGCTTCGCACCCGACGTCTAAACCCCATAGCCCAGCTGCTTGGTACCTGGGAAAGTGCCCCGAACGGTACACTGGAGCCGAACGGTCCTCCGCGCTGGGCCTTCGATCACCTTGCGTGTCTTTAGGATTCAAGGCTTTGTAGGGGTCTTGAGGATTCAAGGCTTTGTAGGGTTTAGGGTTTAGGGTTTAGGGTTTAGGGTTTAGGGTTTAGGGTTTAGGGTTTAGGGTTTAGGGTTTAGGGTTTAGGGCAGGGGTTTAAATGGTTTAAATAGGGCCCTCTGTTGAGAGTCATCAGGGTTTCTGCAGGATGTAGGGTGCGACGCAGTCAACACCCACTCGTTGCCTTTCAGCTGGTCTGAAGTGCTTCCTTCCGGAGGGTTTATAGGGGTTAGGGTTTCGGGTTTAGGCTATATTGTGGGTCTTCTATACTAAGATACAGCAACGTTCTCGTAGAATGTGCCGTGCAAGTTGATCTCCAAGCCGTGCTTTTCGTGCATGTGGCACTGCTTTGATGCAACTCCTCCCTAAACCCTAAACCCTAAACCCTAAACCCTAAACCCTAACCCCTTCTGCTTTTCTGCCCAAGGCACGGCATCAAAGAGCCTTGCCATGCCCTCGGAGGGAGCGACGTGGAGGCTGCCGTCGGGCTCGATGCTCCTTGACGTTTCCGTTGGATTCTTTGCTTTCACTCCTTGACTTTTCCCAGATCCCATGTTGAGCTCTTTGCTTTCAACTTCTTGCCGTTTCCTTCTCAAGTTTGTGAGCGCCAATCATTGCACAGCACAAGGCGCCGTACTTTCGCACGTTGTGCTGCTGCACTACCACTAGTCATCGCCACAGCGTTGAAGAGCCTCTCACAACGATGCTAAACATGTCAGAATCAACATGCCCTACACCGCCCTGTTACGACTGTCGACCTATGAACTTTCTGTTGCTTAGCAGGGCATGAGGGACTTAGGGGCCTAGATATACCCTTTAGGGGATTATATAGGGTACCTCATTCCCTCATTCCCGACTAAGCAACCGTAAGTGAAAAAGAAGTGGGTTTAGGGTTTAGGGTTTAGGGTTTAGGGTTTAGGGTTTAGAATTTAGGGTCGTGCCCCAGGCTCATGAGTGGCCAGCCCCCAAGCGAGCCAGCTGCGAGCATCGTGTCAAAGGAGAAGTCTGCAAAAGCGGCCAAGCCTCTGGGTGGCCCTAAACCCTAAACCCTAAACCCTAAACCCTAAACCCTAAACCCTAAACCCTAAACCCTAAGCCCTAAGCCCTAAGCCCTAAGCCCTAAGCCCTAAACCCTAAGCCCCGGGTGGAAGCAGGGCTCTGATTTGGGGTCAGAAAGAAAGGGGTTTGGAAAACTTTCACAAGGGATAAACTGTAGTAAAAACTAACCAACACCGTGTATCGAAATCACTTTTCGGCGCACCGACGAGCCTGCAGTGCGGTACGTGCGAACTGTGATGCAACGAAAAAAATCAACCTTGGAATACCCCGGCCTGAAACAGCACAGGCCAGCTCAAATCGAGAGGGTCGCAAGCCGCCTGCGTGCTCCTCTGGCTGGTTCTTCGTCGGGAATGAGGGAATGAGGTACCCTATAATCCCTTAAAGGGTATATATATATATATATCTCTGTATATATATATATATATACATACATACATACATATATATATATATAAGGCCCGAATTCCCTCATTCTCTCTACGAAGAGCCAGGGGGTCCTCGAAGCCATGAGGAACTTGAACCTGGATTGGTGGCAACTCTTCTCCCACGACCACCTCTGCAGAATGGACCTGCCCCAGCGACACAGTTGCTCGGCATTGTAAGGGTTCAGTGTTTAGGGTTTGGGGTTTAGGGTTTTGTACGTGGCAACATGACATGACTTGTGTAGATGTACGATATGCTGAGATTCAGACGCGATCATAAACCTGATGATGCGGAATGGCATACCACATGGCGAATAAATTGCTCTGCTATGGCTACTATACATAGTATAGGCGTAGGTACTACTATGAACCGCATGAGTACAACATGTTCGACTGGTCGAGGACCTATTCTAACACATGCTCCCAACATCAATCAACCCTGGGCAGCAACTTCTGCTTGGGTACTGTCTAGGTCTCACGGGCTGCTGCCCTGCGCGTACGAGTTCCAGATGCAGGCACAACCTTCTAGCCCCCCACTCCCAAACCCCCCTCAAGCCACAAAACCCCACACCAGCCCTTTTGAAACCCAGAACTGCGTTGCCGGCCCCCTGAAGTGCAGTCAGCAGCAAGCAACTACCAGATGACAAACTCCCCAAGCCACCAGCTGCAAGGAAGTCCCACGAAATTTCCTGAGAATCCCCAAGCCCTCCCCTAAACCCTAAACCCTAAACCCCTAAACCCCTAAACCCCTAAACCCCTAAACCCCTAAACCCCTAAACCCCTAAACCCCTAAACCCCTAAACCCCTAAACCCCTAAACCCCTAAACTATTTGCAACCCTGCATCTTGGCCTCGTAGCTCAATTGGGGCCAGGGCTGCAGGCGCACGGCCACAAAGGAGCTGCTAAACTGTGTGCGACCTTGGAAAAGCTAGATGAAGGGAAGTCTTGGGTTCAGGGTTTAAAGTTTAGGGTTTAGGGTTCAGGGTTTAGGGTTTAGGGTTTAGGGTTCAGGGTTTAGGGTTCATCTTCTTTTTGGCTTCGGGTTTAGGGTTTAGCTGTTTTGGGGGAGCCTTTAGGTCCTCCAAGGGTAGGAACATGAAATCGCCCAACAGGGAACAAGGGTCCACTATGGATCCTGCTTTAGCAGGCCGTCTGACCGTTCTGCTAACAGCGAGTTCTTGCTTCTGATGGCCTTGGTACATCAAGTCTCTGGTTCAAGGACGACATCTCTGTACTGGCTGGCGGGGAACTGTCGCCATGCTTCCAGCCGGAAACCACCTGGGATGAGTTAGGGTTGAGGGTTTAGGGTTTAGGGTTCAGGGTTTAGGTTTATAGGTGTTAAAGGGTCGATTGAAGTAAAAACTAAACCCTGAACGCTATGCTGCTGCAGGCAACTCAAGCCAACAACAAACAGCCTGGCCACGCAAACGGCACCATCCATCGCCTTGTAGTTCCCGGCTTCAGCAACCTGACCAAGGGCAGGGTGTAGGTAGGGTTAGGGTGGTCAGGATTGAAATGTTTAGGGACCTCTTTCCTGCATGCTTGTGTTGAAAGAAAGCATAAACTTGAGTCATGACCTGCAGACTGAATCCATGTCCTATCAGCGCTCTTTGGCGATCATGTATGCCCTAAACCCTAAACCCTAGACCCTACACCCTGAACCCTAAACCCTAAACCCCAAACCCTAAACCGTGTTGCAGTGCACAGGCGTAGTAAGACATAGCAAGACAAATCCTGGCATCCGGCAAACGTGCTTGCCATTCGCGCCTCCATCTCCGTGAGCACCCCTGGAGGTTTCGGGTTTAGGGTTTAGGGTTTAGGGAAATCTGCCCCCATGTTTGTTGAATAGGGCTCCTTCTGCGTGAGCCAACGTGTTCGCCACGTGAAGCCCCACAATCGGAAACTGATTTCGAAGGCCACCCCGAGTGAGAAAAGAAGAAAACTAACCGGCCTAAACCATGAAACCTTAAGACCCTAAACCCCTTTAGTCCTAAACCCCATACCCCATACCCCAAACCCGAAACCCTAAACCCTAGACCCTAAACCCGAGCCCTTAAGCTTACGCACCTGCAGTGCCAGAGGAGGCATCCAAGCGCCCATCGGCTCCCAAAGAGAGCCACGGCGCCTCTGGCGCACACCTCAAGCCTGGGTTTAGGGTTTAGGGGTTTAGGGTTTGGGGTTTGGGGTTTAGGGGTTTGGGGTTTAGGGTTTGGGGTTTAGTTTAGGCTTCAGGGGTTTTGGGTTCAGGATCTTAGGGTGGGTTTAGGGTGAAGGGTTTAGGGTTAGGGGTTTTAGGGTGGTTTAGGGTTTACGGTTCAGGGGTTTAGGGTCATCCCGCTGCTAGCAAACAAGAAATATCAAGTTGTCAAGGTTCGGGGCTTTGTGAATGGCAGAGTGCGGTAGATGCACCTTGACGCAAGATGTTCATTTGGGGGCCAAAAGAACCCCAAAAGGGTTGATGGTTCACATTACCGAAAGAGGAGTTACAGTAGTATAGGGCATCTGAACCCCAATTTGAGGGTTTCTTTGGTTTCGTGCTTCTCTTAAGCAGCCCAAACCTACTTTTGTAGGTTACCTCAGAATCCTATAAGGGGTTATATAATGGGAGCCTACAAAACAAGCTTTGGGCCCCTCATAGCGACTGAATCCTCATAGCAACTTAGTTTACGTTCATGGCGTTCCTTGCAAGCAGCCAGAAATGCCTAAAATCAAGCCGTGACATCCTTCCCTAAGTGAAAGTAAAGCGAGAGCAAAGTGAGCCCCAAACCCCAAACCCCAAACCCTAAACCCTAAACCCTTTTTTGCAACTGGGCTGGGGGACTAGAACCCTAAACCCTAAACCCTAAACCCCAAACAAACCAAGCAGCTAAAGTCACTCCATTCCCCGGCGCTGCGCGCCAGCGCGAGCGTGTCACCGGCGCTGAGGAGTAGCAAGCTGGCACCGAAATTCAAGTAATCAGCCGCAACCAGCACCCTCACCTGGGTGCCAAGGACTTCAGGGTTTTGGGTTTAGGGTTTAGGATTTAGACGCCTTGTAGGAACAATATACGGTTGTCCTGGTATTGTCTACTTTAGAGCAGAGTATGCAGGTGTTGCGATGACTGCTCGCGCGACCAAGAAAAGCAACACTCATTGCTCACCTGAGCAACAAAAGCAAAAGCCATTGTGCTGCAGTCTAGGCACAGTCAAAGAAAGACCAAGCGGTTGGTGCGCGGTAACCTCGCACTGTATCCCGAACGGCTCTGCGGGCTTGTCAGCTCCAGCAATGTAGGAAATCTTCCTGGCGTTCCTATATACACTTAATTTAAAAAGGGCCCTAGAGCTGTTCTGAAGTCCCTTCCACAGAACATTGGGGGCGTGGATCTTGAGACAACTTCTGCCGAATTTGCCTGCTGGATCTGGATTTGTACATACCCAGGTTCTGAAACACGGCTTGTCACACCTAGACTCAAGAGTACCCTAGGAATAAAAAGGGTGCCCTTTTTTTGGTTCAAAGGGGCTTCTAAGGGAACCTCAACCCTACAAAGAAAAGGGAATAACGGCCGTTCTCTGGGTCCTAAACCCTAAGCCCCAAACCCCAAACCCTAAACCCTTTTGCTTTAGGTCTCTCCGACGTGCCTGGCTCCGACCTCCAGCCTGCTCCAGCCAACCCCTAAACCCTAAACCCTAAACCCTAAACCCTAAACCCTAAACCCTAAACCCTAAACCCTAAACCCTAAACCCTAAACCCTAAACCCTAAACCCTAAACCCTAAACCCTCTGGGGTCAGGTCACGGTCTCAATGGCAGCCAAGCTTCCCTGTGGTGCTGTCCATGGTCAAGTTGTGGGTGGCCAGCGGGCACTTGTCCAGCGAGTATCCTCGGATCCCCAGGGGTAGGCTGGCCTTCGAATTAGGGTTTAGGGTTTAGGGTTCAGGGTTCAGGGTTCAGGGTTTAGGGTTCAGGGTTTAGGGTTTAGGGGTTTATAGGGGTTTAGGGTTTGGGGTTTAGGGTTTAGGGTAGGTGAACAAAGCTCCACGTGTCGGTCGGCTGTTCGCGGCATGGGCCGGAGCTCCAGGTCGCCACCGACTTCGAAGCGCACGTCTGGGTAGTGGAAAGGTGTGGCCTCTCGGTGCCCACCATGACATCTGCAGCAGGCCTGTCGTTCCACTAGAGTCTATATGAGAATAGCATTATTCCAGAATAGATTCTGTTATGTCTAATAGCAACATAGTATATGTCCTGTTATATTAAAACTAGACCCTGTGAGGTAGCCTAGGAATAAACAGGGCACCCTTTTTGGTTTTAAGGGGAGTGCAAGGGAACCCCAACCCTAAAAGCAAGGAAAGAAGGGCCTACTCCCAGTCCTGTCATCTGGCATAGTAGCTTCTGTTTGTGACAAGAAACCCTAAACCCTCCGGGGGAGCCCTCGAGCCTGGTTGCTGCTGAGGCCATTCACCACACGATCGTTGCAGTCCTCAGAAGTCAAGGCCCCGCAAGGAAGTCCCGAGTCGCTCTGCCACCCGAGGATGTCTGCACACGCGATGCAGTGCTTGTCTTGATGGACGAAGCCACCCTGGCATTCCGTGCAGGTGTCTTGGAAGACGGCGCAGCCAGAGCACTGGACGGAGTTCAAGGGACCTGACTGGACAAGATCTTGCAACAGCAGACGTCAAGCTCCCTAAGCCCTAAGCCCTAAACCCTAAACCGCTTTTGACAGCTCTTTTTTGCGCGTCCGCTCTCGCAACAACACGAAGATCAAATGGGCCCGAGAGGCAGCAGGATGTCTGAGATGAGCTGGGTCCAAACCTAGGTCATGGTTGGGATAGTATTAAACAATCTAAATTTCTATTTCTTACTGAGTTTAAGTCTAAGTACCCTGAAAACATGTAAAATGTTACCCCTGAACCCTTTTGCTGCAGGCTTGCTTGAATCCTCGCCTGGATGTGTCGCGCTTGTTCTCCGAACAAAGCCAGACACAGAATGAACCTACTGATTGACAAGTGTTCTCGAGCTGACCGTGCCGCCATGTTTGCGAATCTCTTCACGAAGTATCACGCACAAACGAATGAGCCATGAGCGTCGTTCACCGCGAGGGGCCTCCCTGTGCTCTCGTTGGAGATCGGACAAAATGGCTTGCAACCCCTTTACCACCTCCGCATCACTCTTCGCCTGTGCAACAAAATGTCGCACGAAGCCTTCTGGATCATCCCGCAAGGAAGGAAAGGTGTTCGGTTCGCAGGAATCGCCAGATCTGAGGTCATGGTTGTCTCGTTTGTGTTGGTTGGGCTCCCCTGTGTCCATAGCATCAGTATCCTGAACTATAGCAGTCTCGCGCAAGTGCTTCAGCATGGCAGGCTTTCGTATATTGGGATCACCTGCTGTAGGGTCACGCCTCTCCCCTTGAGCTTGTTCGGGTTCCCCATCATGTGGGAAAAGAAGCTCAGCAAGATTGAGTGTTGTGGCAAGAGGAGCATCTGGAGTGCCAGAAGTGCGGAGTGGCTCATAGCTGAAGTCCTGCAACTGTTCCCGCAACTGTTGTCGGCAGTCATCTCCGGCCTGACGGAGCATGTTCATGGCCGCCTTGAGGTGGTTCTCCACATCAGATGGTACTTTGAGGATCGCTGCCTTTCGTATGGCATAACCAATGCATGAACATAGCTTACTGTGGCCCGTGTCTGACACCATGGCAAACACTGGAGTGCGAAGCACTAAAGAACTGCTGAATCTGAATTGTTGCAATCACCCGCTTTGGGTCTCGTAGCCCCCTAAACCCTAAACCCCAATCCCAACTATGACCAAGAAGCTTGGTGAGTTGGATACCTTCGCAGCTGGTCTCCGATGCATTTGCCTTCTCAGCCTGCTTGGAGGTTCATGGTACGCATTCAAAAAGAAGCTGTACTTATAACTGTACTGTACTTATAACCATATTCGGGCAGTTAAGGGGCTTTTTAGTGGGTGATAAGTACAGTTAGAATTGGTTCAGACGTACCATAAACCTCCAAGTGGTGGTCAAGGCCGGAAAAGGCACGCGGAGACATCCTGAGGTCGGGATTTCGGCAGTCCCGCTACTGTTATTTCTATTGTTATTGCTATTATTGCCATTGTTGCTCTGCCTGGTCCCCGCCTCTACGTCCAAATTTCGGACGTTCGAAAAATATAGGACGGGGCACCTAAAAAAATCAAAAGCTAAGGGTGTGTGTTCAACAAAGCAACCTATGTAAGAAGAAAAGCCCCTCTTTACACCCCTGAAACTGAGTGCTGGACCGTAGACCCCTTAAGAATTGAACCCAAAACGAAAAACTGATCCAAAGCCGAACTCCGCAAAGCGTACATATATACTGCCGTATACAACCCCTCCTCAATCCTGAAATCCGATTCCGTTACAACAACTGCTGGGCCTTCGTGAAGCAAGGTTGCTAAAACGGTTTAGGGTTTTTAGGGTTTTTTGGGTAGATAGGGTTGATATTATATAGGCTTTATATACAAATATATATATATACATGTATGCACAAATGTTTGTACACACATATATGTATATACTGATTCTATACAGTGTGTATATATCTATATATATGTGTGTGTGCATAAACATACCTACAAATATACATATATACAGACTGCCGAGATGGAGTTTTGATTTATATTCGAACTCTCACACACATTATACATATCTACATATGTAAATACCTATATCTATATGGTGTATATATATATATGTCTGTGTGTGTGTTAGCACGAATTACAAACAAAGAAGAAATGTGCGTGTATAAGCTCCATGCCAATCATGCTCTCGCTCTCTCTCTCTCTCTCTATCTCTCTCCCTCCTTTTTGCTTCTCTCCCATTTGCGTGTCTGCCCACACATAACAAGATCTTATATCCCGACACGTGTGTATACGTATGTATATATATATATAGACAAGGTATCTCGACACACGCTTGCGTGTAATTATGAATATCTATCTATATATGCTGAACCCCCCCCCCCAAGATCCGCATCTGAGTGCTTGTAGTCTTGATCGCCGAAATTTCTGTATGCGTCATTCGTTCATTCATGTTGGAACTTTGCTCTTGTACGAAAACCTTGACAGTGCAAACTCCAGTTGACAAGCGCGAGGGACACACTCAGGGAGAGAGAGACAAAGGGACAGACAGAGAGAGAGAGAGAGAGAGAGTATGTACCATCTATCTATCTATATATATATATGGTCATGTATTAAATACGACTAGAATATTATCACGAACTTCAATATAGAAAGAAACTAAATCGATATATGAAATAATTCAGGCAAGAATGGCTTGAGATATCTTAGCTAAGGCATAGTTTTTTGGATGGCTTAAGACACGTTAGCTAAGGTATATAGTGTTTAGTATAGAGTTCAGGTTTTGCTTATCGGGGGGATGATTGCTTCAGATATCTTAGCTCAGGCTTAGTATGGAGTTCAGGTTTTGCTTATTGGGGTATGATTGCTTGACATATCTTGGCTCAGGTGGAGTATAGAGTTCAGGTATTGCTTATTGCAGGATGATTGCTTCAGATATCTTAGTACCTCAGGTTTAGTATAGAGTTCAGGTTTTGCTTACTAGGGGATGACTGCTTTAGATATCTTAGCCCAGGTTCAGTATAGAGTTCAGGTTTTGCTTATTGGGGGGGATGATTGCTTCCCATATCTTAGCTCAGGATTTTCGTATAGAGTTCAGGTTTTGCTTCTTGGGGGGATGATTGCTTCCCATATCTTAGCTCAGGTTTAGTATAGAGCTCAGGTTTTGCTTATTGGGGGATGATTGCTTCAGATATCTTAGCTCAGGTTTAATATAGAGTTCAGGTTTTGCTTATTGGGGGGATGATTGCTTCAGATATCTTAGCTCAGGTTTAGTATAGTATTGAGTTCAAGTTTTGCTTATTGGGGATTGTTTCAGATATCTTGCTCAGGTATAGTATAGAGTTCAGGTTTTGTTTATTGGTGGATGATTGCTTCAGATATCTTAGCTCAGGTGTGTTTTTTAGGATTGATGTCGTGGTTTGCTTATTGGTTGCTTAACAGAGGCAGCAAAACGTTGCAAAACCTCGAGGAGGTACCAATAAACCAAAGTTCAAGCACCAAAATGCTGCAAAACCTCGAGGAGGTACCAATAAAACAAAAATATCTGAGACCTACAGCCCCGGATCACCGATAGTCTCAAAATCTTTGTACCTCCTCGAGGTTTTGCAGCAAAACCTTGCAAAACCTCGAGGAGGTACCAAAACAACCAAAGTTCAAGCACCAACATGCTGCAAAGCCGAGGAGGTACCCAAAAGAAACACAAAAAAGATTTGAGACCTACAGCCCCGGATCCCTGCATAGTCTCATATTTTTGCTTTTTTGGGCTTTTGATACCTCCTTGAGGTTTTGCGTCATTTTGATCCTTGAGCTTTGTTTTTTGTTGGTACGTCCTCGAGGTTTCGCAGTAAAACCTTGCAAATCCTCGAGGAGGTACCAAGAAAACCAAAATTCAAGCACCAAGATGCCGCAAAACCTCGAGGGGTTCCAAAAAAACAAAAACTATGAGACCTACAGCCCCGGATCACCCGATAGTCTCACTTTTTTTCGTACCTCCTCGAGGTTTTGCATCGTTTTGATCCTTGAGCTTTGTTTTTTTTGTACCTCGTCGAGGTTTTGCAGCAAAACCTTGCAAAACCTCGAGGAGGTACCAAAAAAATCAGCAAATAATATCCTGGTGACTTGTTTTATGGGATTTTGTTTTGGGGAGCCTACAGCGCTGAATATTTTGAGCATGTAAGATATCAAAACTTGCGTTTGTCGATGTTTTTACATGGTCGTGTTACGAAAACACTGGCAGGTGTGGCAAACACACATATGAAATCGAGAAGACGGAGGTCCAGAATCCGGACCTCGAGAAACAGAACGAACAAGCAACCACAACATCATAGAGCCATAACTTGTTTGCAAAGCGCGTTTTTGTCGGTATTTACAGCGGTTGGCTTGGAGTATTTCTCATGGGTCGTCTAAAAGTAGTTGTGATACTGGTCGGCCCCTCCAAGTGTGGATCTGGGGGGGGGGGGGGGCGACCATATATATATATATACATATGTACATATTTTTTCTAAATATGTGTGTGTGTGTGCGCGTGCGTGTCTCTGTGTGCGTGCATATGTGCATGCGTCGATGATATGTATATAAGCATATTATATATTTATTAATATTTTTTAATTATATTATGTTTTATTTATTTATGTATACTTGATATATTGATGAACCTATTTGTCTGTGTCTCTGTGTGTGTGTGTGTGTTGGGTCGTGTGCGTGTGCACGTGTGCACGTTCGTGTGTGTGTGTGTGTGTGTGTGTGTGTGTGTGCTCGTTTGCGTGCGTGTGTGCGCGTGCGCAAGCGCGTGCGCGTGTGTGCGTGTGCGTGTGCGTGTTCGTGTGCGTGTGCACCCTTTGAAAAGCTCTACGTGGCCTACACACAACCAACCAACCAACCAGGACCAAAATCTTTGAAATATTAAAATCCTGAAAGCCTGGGGACCTAAAAACGCACCACTGGACAGCACCACTTTGGCGTGGAAAAGTGCGGCGTTGGCGCGGTTTTGGCGCTGAAAAGTGCGGCGTTTTTTTTTGGGCGTTTTTCGGGGGCCTATTTTTTTTAGCCGTTGGCGTCCCAAAACCAGACGTTGGCGTACTATTTTTGGGCGCGGCGTTCTATTTTCAGACGTTGTGGAGCCCAGACCACAAAAAAAACGCAAAAAAAGGTGCAAAATCGCTTGGAAAACCTGGCCTGTACTAAAGAAGAGGAACCGAGCCAGGAGCCAGACCAACAAACCATACCGGCTGCAGAATAGAAGATGCATACACACCCGATACTTTGCCGAAAGCAAGCAGATCCGCCCTTCAGCCGTGCCAGAACACGGTGTCCAAGACAAAGGGGTGCTTGACAGGGCACACGAATTACGCTGCTGATCTTGCTTAACTGTACTGCAGCTATGCAGGAAGCAGATTGGGACGTGTCAGCTCACAAATGACGTGGCATAAGCTCCCTCCACCCCGGTGGAAAACATACCCTCGTGGGATCCAAAAAGGTACACAACTAACTCAGGCATATGGGCGTCACTCCACATGTCGGTTCCCATCTCCCATGTGTCCCAAAGACTGAAAGCATCGGGGAGACGAGACGGCTCGGTATAAAAGGTCGCTGGGTGCTTCTTTACCACACAGAAACATAACGTTGAAGTGTGTATATATATATATATATTTATTTATTTATTTATTTATTTATGTGCAATGAAAATTTTATAATAGAATATACATACATATATATATTTTGTCTCTATTAATTTATTTATTGACATTTATAGTTTTATATTTATATGGTCGCCCCCCCCCCCCGCCCCCCAGATCCACACTTGGAGGGGCCGACCAGTATCACAACCACCTTTAAACGACCCATGAGAAATACTCCGAGCCAACCGTGCTGTAAATACCGATAAAAACGCGCTTTGCAAACAAGTTTAGATATGGCTCTATGATATTGTGGTTGCTTGTTCGTTCTGTTTCTCGAGGTCCGGATTCTGGACCTCCATCTTCTCGATTTCATATGTGTGTTTGCCACACCTGCCAGTGTTTTCGTAACACGACCATGTAAACATCGAAAAACACAGGCTTTTATATCTTACATGCTAAAAAATATTCAGCGCGGTAGGCTCCCAAAAAAAACCCATAAAACAAGTCACCAGGACATTATTTGCTGATTTTTTGGTACCTCCTCGAGGTTTTGCAAGGTTTTGCAAGGTTTTGCTGCAAACCTCGAGGAGGTACCAATAAAAGCCAAAGCTCAAGGATCAAAATGATGCAAAAACCTCGCGGAGGTTCCAAAAAACCCAAAAAACATCAAAGTGTTTAGACTATCGGGGGATCCGCGGCTGTAGGTCTCAGAATTCTTGGTTGTTTTTGTTTTTTGGTAGCTCCTCGACGTTTGCAGCGTTTTGGTGGTTGAACATTGGTTTTGTGGTACCTCCTCGAGGGTTTGCAAGGTTTTGCTGCAAAACCTCGAGGAGCTACCAAAAGAACTAAATATTTGAGACTATCCGGGGATCTGGGGCTGTATGTCTGAGATAGTTTTTTGGTACCTCCTCGAGGTTTTGCAGCACTTTGGCGCTTGAACTTTGGTTTTTTGGTACCTCCTCGAGGTTTTGCAACGTTTCGCTGCATATTTTAAGCAATCAGTAAGCAAACCGTGACATCATTCCTAAAAAATACACCTGAGCTAAGATATGTGAGGCAATCATCCCCCAACAAGCAAAACCTGAACTCTATACTAAACCTGAGCTAAGACGCTAAGACATGCCAAGCAATCATCCCCCAATAAGCAAAACCTGAACTCTATACTAAACCTTAGCTAAGATATGTGAAGCAATCATCCCCCAAGAAGCAAAATCTGAACTTTATACTAAACCTGAGCTAAGATATCTGAAGCAGGCATCCCCCAATAAGCAAAACCTGAACTCTATACTAAGCCTGAGCAAAGTTATGTCAAGCAATCATCCCCCCGATAAGCAAAACCTGAACTCTATACTAAACCTGAGCCAAGATATGTCAAGAAATCATCCCCCCAACAAGCAAAACCTGAACTCTATACTAAACCTGAGCCCAGATATGCCAAACAATCATCCCCCAATAAGCAAAACCTGAACTCTCTATACTAAGCCTGAGCTAAGATAGATATCTGAAGCTATCATCCGCCAATAAGCAAAACCTGAACTCTATACTAAACACTATACCTTAGCTAACATGTCTTAAGCCATCAAAAAATCTCTGCCTTAGCTGAGATATCTCAAGCAACCATCCCCCGATAAGCAAAATCAGAATTATATCATATAGCGATACGTTCTATATTGAAGTTCGTTATAATATTCTAGTAGTATATAACACATGACCATGCACATGTCAAGGTGGTAAACACACGCACACACTCTCTCTCTCTCTCTCTGTCCCTTTGTGTCTCTTTCTTTCCCCCAGTGTGTCCCTCGTGCTTGTCAACTGGAGCTTACACTGTGACAGTTTTTGTACAAGAGCAAAGTTCCAACATGAATGAACGAATGACGCATACAGAAATTTCGGCGATCAAGACTACAAGCACTCAGATGCGGATCTTGGGGGTCAGCATATATATATATATAATATGTATAATTATCGCTTTATATAGGTGTTATATATGTATAGAAACACATGCGTATGTATAATACCTGTCCGAGTAGAAAGGTGTACAAACATACAGAATATACACACAGACACACAGACGCACAAATAGTGTATATATGTGTGCACATGTACATACACATACCCCTCCCCTCCTTCCCTCCTCCCTCCTCCCTCCTTCCCTCCTTCCCCCCCTCCCTCCTTCTTCCTTCCCTTCTTCCTTCCCTTCTTCCTTCCCTTCTTCCTGCCCTTCTTTCTGCCCTTCTTCTCCTTCCCTCCTTCTCCTTCCCTCCTTCTCCTTCCCTCCTTCTCCTTCCATCCTTCTCCTTCCCTCCTTCTCCTTCCCCCCTTCTCCTTCCCTCCTTCTCCTTCCCTCCTTCTCCTTCCCTCCTTCTCCTTCCCTCCTTCTCCTTCCCTCCTTCTCCTTCCCTCCTTCTCCTTCCATCCTTCTCCTTCCCTCCTTCTCCTTCCCTCTTTCTCCTTCCCTCCTTCTCCTTCCCTTCCCTCCTTCTCTCCCTCCCTCCCTCCCTTACATTGTTAGTCTTCTTCTTTTTCTTGTCACAAGGACCGTTGTTTGTGTTTGTGTTCGGTGTTGTCGCCCTTGTTTCCTGCTACTGTGTTTGTTCGTGGGCTGCTGCTGCTGCTGCTGCTGCTGCTGCTGCTGCTGCTGCTGCTGCTGCTGCTGCTGCTGTTGTTGTTGTCGTCAATTTTGTTATTTGTCTTGCTGCTGCTGTTGTTATTTCTTTGTCCTTCGTGGTGTTCTTCTTCTTGGTGCTGTTATTATTGTTGTTCTTGTCGTTTTGGTTTCTTATTGTTATTGTTCTTGTTCTTGTCATTGTTCTTGTTCTTGTTGTTGTTCAAAGCCAGCTAAGTACAAGAAAGGTTGCGGGATTCCAGGAAAGTTCGAGGCCCGCGCAAGAAAATCAGACGTTTCAACCAAAAATCAGACGTTTCAACCAAAAGCCTAATTTTCCCAAAAAAACAGGCGGGGCCAAAAAACGAACACACAGAGAGGGACCAGGTGATTGTTGTTGTCATTGTTAATTGTTATTGCGATTATTCTTATTCTCATTATTGTTACTGCTATCGTTTCTATGATTAGAACTATGATTATGACTGAGCCAACCTCAAACATCGCCCTGCCTCGTGGATCAGCAGCCCCGTCGCCCGGGGCTGCCTGCGCTGTGGGCGCCTCTGGCATTGCGGCGCCAGGTCCGATGCGATGGCCCCCGCACCCCTAAAGGTGGCATGCTGGCTGAAACCAAAGGAGGCATCCTGGTTCTTGGTGGTCCTCACCTGTACAAGCCCGCAGCCCCTCTCCGGCACAGGTGGCACTTCCAAGTGCTCAGACCATGCGCCGATGGCGGTAAGCAAGAAGCAAAATCGTGGCAACATGGAAAAGGGAGCGGGCGGGAGCCCCTGAAGCTCCAGCCTGAGTTTGAGCCCCGGAAGTTCGCCGTTGGAACGATGTTGCTTGGGGAAGCCATGACAAGGTCGCAGAAGCAGACGGGCAAGTAAAATCCAACCAAACATCTAGTGCAGGTGCTCAATTCCGGAGCACGTCTGGTCTTTTCCTTTCGCACATGGGGCTGCGGGCGGGGCCCGTTCGCCCTGAGTTTAGCCTCTTTCGGCTGCGCTTCGAGGAAGCGGAATTGTGGCTGTACGCACACGAAAGGCACACACGTCCGCACCAATGCCGAACCCTGCTTGTCCACGGACAAGGCTTCGTGGGGTGCGTGATGTGCAGCAGCCGATGTCACTTAGCTCGGCCACATCAAAATTGCAGCAGTAGCTTCTCAGAAATGCAAGGGGAGGCTACTTGAAGGCCTTAGCCAAAACAGAAGATGAGAATGTCTGGGAGGCTACTTCGGAAGACAAAAGGGTCGTACCTGATGTTGTCACGCGGCGGGGTTCCAAATCACATCCCATGTGGGGATGGGGCCATCACCCACCGATGCCATCACTCAGGACGGATGCTGTACAAAAGAACTCAATGTAGATGTAGACTTAGATATGGGGTTTCCAAAATTAGGGGCACCTTATTGGGGTCTCTATTGGAAGGAAATCATACTCTTTGGTAGTCTATATTAAAGTTCCCTTGTTTTCGTCAACCCCCATATGGGTTTACGGGTAGCAGAGCCGTGCCAGACGCACCGCTCGCTCCAAAATTCTTCCCGACAGCACGTGCGCAGGCACAGCACCCGCACATGCTGACATCCCCCCTCACATTCAGCTGCGTTCAGCTCAGCCTCTCCACGATCTCCACGTACTCCTGCCAGGAGCAGATGTCCCAAAAGGGCTTGCCGCTCGTCTCCCTTGTCCACTTCCTTGGCAAAGAGAAGCAACAAAACGATCTTAACCTGCACGAGGGGAACATGAGGCAGAGCTGGCTCAGGGATTTCGAATGCGAGGGCTTCGCGCTGAGCTATGGGCCGGTGCAAGGCGTGGCACATGAAGATGGCGGTCTTGATGTCGGTGATCAGCGAGGTGCCAGCGTCCACGGCGCCCCGGCGGATCCGGAAGCCGTCCGTGAGTGCGTCCGAGTCCATGGAGTCCGGGACATTGATCACCTATCCCACGACGCAACGATGGGTGCAGCACCCCCCCCCCCCCCCCCCCCCAACCCCCCCCCCCCCCCCCCCCCACACACACACACACCCGCACACACGCAACCACACAAACACAAACACTTGCATGCGTGGAGCATCATGGAGCTGAAAAGGAGCAGAACATGGGGTGAGAGGGCCGAAAGCAAGAGAGGACTGGGAGAGTTGAAGTTCGTGCGACCTAAGGAGAACGAATAGCGAAGCCAGGAGCCTGAGAGGTAGGCGAAAGATCACGGAAGATAGCAACTTATCACTAAAGTACTATAGTAACACAGTCATATATTGATATAGCAATATAGCAATATCACAATATCGCAATATAGAAACTCTAGAAATTTATGTAGCAACGTAGTAATATAGTAATCTAGATATGTTATAGTAATATAGCAATAAGAAATTTGGAAATACATATACAAACACAAAAACCATACCACAAATATCTTTATGTTTCAGAGGTAGTATAGTAGTATAGCAATATAGCAATATCGTAATATAGTAAGATAGCAAGACAGCAAGATAGCAATATAGTAATATAGTAATATAGTAATATAGTAATATAGTAATATAGTAATATAGTAATATAGTAATATAGTGATATAGTAATATAGGAATATAGGAATATAGTAATATAGTAATCTAGATATGTTATAGTAATATAGCAATAAGAAATTTGGAAATACATATACAAACACAAAAACCATACCACAAATATCTTTATGTTTCAGAGGTAGTATAGTAGTATAGCAATATAGCAATATCGTAATATAGTAAGATAGCAAGACAGCAAGATAGCAATATAGTAATATAGTAATATAGTAATATAGTAATATAGTGATATAGTAATATAGGAATATAGGAATATAGTAATATAGTAATCTAGTGATATAATACTATAGCAATATAGTAATATAGTAATATAGTCATATAGTCCTATAGTAATATAGCAATATAGTAATATAGTAATATAGTAATATAGTAATATAGTAATATAGTAACATAGTAATATAGTATTATAGTATTATAGTAATATAGTAATATAGTCATATAGTCATATAGTAATATAGTAATATAGTAACATAGTAATATAGTAATATAAGAATATAGTCATATAGTAGTATAGTAATATAGTATTATAGCAATATAGCAATATAGTAATACAGTAATATAGTCATATAGTCATATAGTAAGATAGTAAGATCGTGATATAGTAATATAGGAATAAAGTAATATAGTAATATAGTACTAAGGGTAAGAATCAATAACTTTATGTTTTAGCTACGGCTGAGCTGCCAGGTCGATCTTGCGGCCCTGCAGGAGTGTGGATGCGTTCGGCTCCCGCTTCACCAGCGGCTTGAAGACCATGTTGCTCTTGACGCCCGCACCTGCTGTTAGGTTTAGGGCTTAGGGCTTAGGGCTTAGGGCTTAGGGCTTAGGGCTTAGGGCTTAGGGCTTAGGGCTTAGGGCTTAGGGCTTAGGGCTTAGGGCTTAGGGTTTAGGGTTTAGGGTTTAGGGTTTAGGGTTTAGGGTTTAGGGTTTAGGGTTTCGGGTTTCGGGTTTCGGGTTTAGGGATACTTCTGCTGCGAGTGCAGAGAATGATGGGAACCACGACGAATGACGCCTGCCTGCCAAGTGCTCATGCGTTCCCTTGGTGGTATAGAGGGTGTAGCCTCGGTTCGGCGTTGCGCATGCCGGGCTGCCGGACCCTGCCGAAAAAAACACATGCATATACGGGGGTTGCCGAAAATGGGGGTACCCTTTTTGGGGGTTCCCATAAAAAGGATTACAGTATGTAGGGGTATATTCAGGGGCACCCCTATTTTTTGGGAAATGCCCATATGTGTATACAGGAAATGCATCGGAACCGCATCTGATCTTGGAGTCTGCGCCCAAACAAATCCGCCGAGGTGCCCATCTCCAGAAGCTGCTGCGCTGCCCCAGAGCTCACGAACTCGCTTTTGGCCCAATTGGGGCCCAGGGAGATCAGAATCGCCCTGGCAGGAATCTACGACAACTATGCCACATCATATGGGTGTTTCTCTCAAGTATTGGGGTGCTCTGTTTTTGGGACCCCTACATCATACGACGCCCTTGTAATAAGGACACAGAAAGGGACCCGAGATTTGGAAAACTACGCCCATGTAGCATGCAGATCTACTTTGTAAAGTGTGGCAGGATGGTGTTTTCTCTGAATTTTGAGGGTCATGTTGTGTGAGCACCTAGACCCAAGAGTAACCTAGCAATGAAAAGAGTGCACTTTTGTTGGTTTAAATGTGCTTACAGGGGAAGAATGGCCTACTCTGGGCCCTAGGCATAGTGAGCATAGTGGCTGTGATGGCAGCTTGAAGTTGGCGGCCACCATGCTCTTCAGGAACGCCTCGTGGGCATTCACGCCGAAACCTGGCCGGCTGCCCTAAACCCTAAACCCTAAACCC
This sequence comes from Symbiodinium natans, assembly GCA_905221605.1. NCBI lineage: Eukaryota > Dinophyceae > Suessiales > Symbiodiniaceae > Symbiodinium > Symbiodinium natans. The sequence goes on along the minus strand of CAJNDS010002736.1, from coordinate 243,766 downwards.
TAAACCCTAAACCCTAAACCCTAAACCCTAAACCCTAAACCCTAAACCCTAAACCCTAAACCCTAAACCCTAAACCCAGCGCAGCACACAAACTAAACCTACAGCCCACGATGGAACTTGTGCGACTTCGCGAGCCACCAGCAATGCGACTTACCCACATCAGGTCATCGGACGGGGTGTGACCTAGAGGGGCCTGGGTTTGGGGGTTATTCTAAGTGATTCTAGTATGTTCATAAAGGGGCCCTAAGGGAACACTTTTCGAAAATTTTCCGACCCCTTTAGTAATGGTTCATAAGCTTAATTAGGCATTGCCTGTGTCTGTCGTAAACGGACATAGCCGTAGCTTGCCGTCCGAGCTTCAGGCCACCTCACCGGTAGAGGACATCTCCACACCCAGCCGCGGGTCTGAGTTCTTGAGCCGGCCAAAAGAGAACCTGGGGTTTAGGGTTTAGGGTTTAGGGCTTAGGGCTTAGGGGTTAGGGTTTAGGGTTTAGGGTTTAGGGTTTAGGGTTGCTGAGCAGCATCCGCTGGACCGACTGGGGCGTGAATTGTGCGAACATCCGTATACAGCTGCCTTGTTCTTGGATGTGTTGTTGTTTCTTCATTCTGAGTCTTCTTTTTTTTTTTTTTTTTGGGGGGGGGGGGGGTACCCTTCAAAAAGGGACCCTCCATTTAGGCTACTAAACCCTAAACCCTAAACCCTAAACCCTATGGCTCCCCCTCAGCTCTCTCCGAAGGGCATGGGCGCTTTGCAGGCCACGAAGTCGATGTCCATGGGCTGGATGATCGCCGGGCGCACGGGCATGCCCACCATGATGCCTGTGTAGTTGAGAAAACTTAATCCCTGTTCCCCTAGGAAGAAAAAAGGATCCTTTTTGTTCATATATAAGAAAGCCCATAACCCAAAAAGTAAAAAGGATCCCTAACACTGATCTAGAAAAGATATGCCTTGTGGTATAAATCTTAGTTATTGTTGGTATTCTTTGTAGTATTGCTCGTATTGGCATTATTCTTATGACTATTGCTATAAATGAACATTTTCTAATCTTTCTGATTATTATTCAGACTGATTCTCTATACTCCCCTTAGAACCTCAAGAAAATGACATGTTTAATCTCCTCTGGGGGGTTTATATAAACAAAAATAAAAAAAAAACAATTACCAAGGGGGATATAGGTAATACTAAGGGCAAATCCCAATTCTCCGGCGAAGCTGCGGGTCGCGAGCTCGATGAAGTTCACGTTGTAGGTCTTTGAGATGAAAGGCATGGACCGGGAGGCCCGCAAATTGCACTCCTCGGCCGTCCAAGCGTTAGGGTTTATAGGGTTTAGGGTTTAGGGTTTGGGGTTTGGGGTTTGGGGTTTAGGGTTTAGGGTTTAGGAGTGTAGGGCTCAAACAAGCGACACATTCTATTTCTTTACGCATGGCTGAGCGGCAATGACCTTGACCTCGTTGTCCTTGCAGATGAACTGGATGTTGAAGGGCCCCGAAATCTTCAGGGCCTTGCACAACTTCTGAGAGATGCCTCAGCTACTCCGGCCCTCGACACAAAATGCCCTAAACCCTAAACCCTAAACCCTAAACCCTAAACCCTAAACCCTAAACCCTAAACCCTAAGAAAGCATTCTACTGATTTCTAGGAATACAACGGGGAAAACCGCGGCAATGTGCCACTCTCCCCTCAAGGAAGGCTACTTTTCGGGGCTGGCAGGGTCCCTTTGTACTCAAAACCTCAGCCCCAGTCCCCTCAAGAGAATGTCTCCCCCCGAACCCTGAGGTAGGGTTTGTTGTTTTACTGGCACCCCCATAAGGATACCCAATATTCTACTTTCACAAAAAAAAACACTGTTTAAGGATCCATATATACAGTCCCCAATCTGCAGCAACATACCCCACCGTGGTGCTCTTCACTTTGCGGTGTGTCTCCACAAACAGCCGCTGTGCCGGAAGAAGCAAGGATGCATCTCCGCTGTGCACACCCGCGTTCTCAATGTGTTCCGCAATGGCGTAGTTGACGAGCCTCGGCTGGAACAGGGCATGGAAATCATACACTTTGGGGGGGCACCGCAAGTCGGAGATCCATAATGACCTCTGTTTTAGGGTTTAGGGTTTAGGGTTTCGGGTAACTGCATGGCACCAGTATTTTGTGGTGGCATGTGTAGGGGACCCTGTGCAGGCTGATTCCCCAAGCTGCTCGCATCCGAGCCGCTCGCCGGCCTTACCTACCGCATCTAGCTCCACCTCCTTGGCGCCGGAGATGTACTTGGAGATCACCACCTTAGTTGTCCAGCTAAACCTGGGGGGGAATTAATGGTACACCTTTGGGCTTTTTTGGGACTACAATACCCGAAAAAATTAGGCTAATGAAGTTACCTACTCTGCTAGCTAAGCCACAGGGTGGTCGCGGCTGACCACGGCCGCTGTCTTGAGGAAGACCTTCTGTAAACCCTAAACCCTAAACCCTAAACCCTAAACCCTAAGCCCTAAGCCCTAAACCCTAAACCCTAAACCCTAAAAGTCCTCCAGCTCGGAGTCGTTGGTGACCACGCGCATGGCCGCGCCGCTCAGCACGTAGGAGGGCCGGACCAGAACCTTGAGTTTAGGGTTTAGGGTTTAGGGTTTAGGGTTTAGGGTTTAGGGTTTAGGGTTTAGGGTTTAGGGTCTTGGGGACCAACTGAACACGAACATTGGGGGTCATGTACCCTCTGCTAGTATGATTCCGAAACTAAAAGTCCGCTTAAAGCAGGCCCATAAACCCCTTTAAAGGTTCAATAGGGTTCCTTTGCTTTTCAAGGAGCTGGAAAGCCGGCAGCACGGCAGAAGCTGCGGGCCTCGTCCAAGGTTGCGAACTGGGACCACTGCGGCTGGTCAATGTGCAGCTGGTCACAGAGCTGGCTGAACTTCCTTACCAAAGGCACCCTATGACTACTACTATAGTTCCTATTGAATGATGGTATATACTTACAAGAACTACTATAATTCCTATTACATGAGGGTATATACTTATGCTAGAATTCCATTTAAGGTCAGAGCTGGCTGAACTTCCTTACCAAAAGGAACCCTATAACAATGGGGTCATCTACCCCGTACTTCCTACTGGAATTCCAATTTCAACTAAGGCATATACCTATACCATACCATAATTCTTATTTCAGGTGCACATGAACCATAAAAAACCAACCCTTTTAGGGCTCTTTTGGTCCCCAAGGCTCTTGCGGTCCTCGCACGCGTCGATGGCCTCCACGGAGGTGCCCAGGATGCGCACGCCGCAGCGGTGCCTTATACTCCCCTTAGAACCTTAATCAACATAATGCTTTGAATATCCTCTAATATCCTCTTGGGTTTTATATACACAAAAAAATTTTATATCCTCTAATATCCTCTTAGGTCAAACAAAATAAGGTTTTTAATATCCTCTAATATCCTCTTGGGTTTTTTCAGAAACAAAAACACAAAACGATTCCCAAGGGGGATATAGGTGCAGCCCCAGGGCCAAGTTGTTGGGCGTCTGCCCGCCCACGGACACCACCTTGGAAAACATCTGGGGCCACACTCAAGAAGCTCAGATGTAATATATGTGATACGAAAAGTTGAAGGTATCGTTCCTTCTTGGAGATATGCTACATGTACTGCAGAATGTCTCAGGCAACCTTATCGGCGTGCGGCGACAAGCCGTCACAAGCCTGTGGAACATGTGCTGAACATGGCCCGGGCACCACGCCCCGGGGCGTCTCCAGATCTGCGATGTCCATGACGCGCTCGTGGCTGAGCTCCTCGAAATAGAGCCGATCGGACTCGTCGAAGTCCGTCGAGACCGTCTCCGGGTTGCAGTTCACGACCACGGCCCGGTGCCCCAACTTCCGCAGCGTGCGCACGCAGGAGACGCTGCACCAGTCGAACTCCACGCTGCTGCCGATCCTGTAGGGCCCACAGCCAAGCACCACCACCCTGGACTCCTCCGCCTTCGTCGTGTGCGCCTGGCCGGGTGTGGCATGCAGCGTCGCGGGCTCCGGGATGGATGGCTGCAGCGGTTGCAGTGGCAGGTGGGGTGACAGGTCGTCCAGGTCTGCGAACATCTTGCTCCCGGGCAGCTCCACGTCGTGCTCCTCCCCACTGTAGGTCAGATACAGGTAGTTCGTCTCCGCCGGGAACTCTGCCGCCAGCGTGTCGATCTGCTTGACCTTGGGCACGATGCCTGCGCTCCTCCGCAAGTACCGGACGTGTGCCTCCGTGACTGCGCCGCCGGTGTAGCGACTGGCCCCGAAATCTGCTGGCAGCAGCTTGGGGGACATCTCCATGTGCACCAACGCCGGAGCACAAATCAATGCTGCAATCTGTCGGTCCGAGAAGCCGCGGCACTTGGCCTAAGGCACGCAGAGTTGTCTTCTTTTCTCTGTTTGTCTGTGCTCTATGTCTGTCTCTGTGTCTCTGTCTCTCTCTCGCTCTCTCTCTCTCTCTCTCCTCTGTCTCTTCTCTCTCTCTTTCTCTGTCTCTTCTTTCTCTTCTCGTTCTCAATCTCGCTTACATGAGTATTCTTCTTGATTCTTGCCTTTATTCATGAAATGTTGCTACTCATGTTTCGTCTTATTCGTTTTCTTTTCGTATTGTTATTCTTCTTCTGCTTCTTCTTGTTCTCATTATTGCTCTTCTTTTTTTGTTCTTCTTCTTCTTCTTCTTCGTCTTTTGCTTCTTGCGCTGCGCCCCTTGAAAGGCTACGCCAACACGAAAACACACCGGCCTCCCGCAGCAGAGCCGGCTGGTCCTTGAGGTCGTAGTAGTCCATGCGCCGCATTGCCACCTTGAGCTGGTGGAGGCCGTGGAGCTTGGCGAGGAACCAGCGGTCGATGCTGGTGAGGCGGTGGACGTCGGATACGTCCATGCCCAGCTCGAAGGCCTTTGCCACGGCCCAAAGCCGCACAGGGGTAGGGTTGCTGAGCTCCTTCTGCACTTCCCTCTCCAGCTCGGGCCCCGAGGTGCTGACACCCCGCCGGTCCAGCTCGATCTCAAAGCGCGCCGGATCGAAGCCCGGGCTCGCCTCGTCGACCATGCGCAGGGCCTTCTGGATGGTCTCCTCAAACCAGGACGGGCTATCGTACCCTTTTTCCCCTTAAAAAGGCCCTTTATCGGGTTGATTTCTGGGGCGTATGGGGCCTACAAAAATGGCCCATCCTCAAAGGTCCGGCCGATGGCCATGACCTCCCCGACGCTCTGCATGGCCGAGCCGATGCGGGCATCCACAGTGGAGAACTTCTGGAGGTCCCAGCGGGGCACCTTGGCCACCACATAGTCCAGGGACGGCTCGAAGCAGGCGGTGGTGCAGCGCGTCACGCTGTTCCGAAGCTGGCCAGGGAGGTGCGGGAGTGCTTTTTTTTTTTTTTATCAGGGTGTTCGGATTTGGGTTTGGGGCTTTGAGGATCTGTGTCATTACCAGGCAAGTGGCCGCGGGGTGGAGTCTCCGGCATCCCTCCCTAAACATACCTCATAGAATAATCAACGTCTTCACACAACACATCAGAACCAAAACCGCCCCACTCACACGATTTCACCCTCGGGCCTGTGCCAGGTCGTGTCCCAGCGCCAGCTTGGCAGCCACGTAGGCCAAGGGATAGCCCGTGGCCTTGGAAGCCAAAGCGCTGCTGCGCGAGAGCCGGGCGTTGACCTCGATGATCCTGAACCTGGGGGACCAAAGGAACCCTAAAAGGGGTAGGGGTTCATATCCTACCTTAATATGACTTACATTATAATTTAGGGTCTTTAGGGTTCATGTGGTGTCCCCAGGGAACTGGGAGCTCTTGGGGTCCACGGCGTACTGGATGTTGCACTCGCCCACGATGCCCAGGTGCCGGATGATCTTCAGGGCGCACTGCCGGAGCCGGTAGTACTCCTCGTTGTTCAGCGTCTGCGAGGGCGCGATGACGATGGACTCGCCGGTGTGGATGCCCATGGGGTCCAAGTTTTCCATGTTGCACACGGTGATGCAGTTGTCGTTTTTGTCCCGCACCACCTCGTACTCCAGCTCCTTCCAGCCCTTCAGGGACTTGTCGATGATGACCTGCGGGCTGTTCACCAGCGCCACGGTCACCAGCTTGCGCAGCTCGTTCTCGTTGTCGGCGAAGCCGCTGCCCAGGCCCCCAAGGGCAAAGGCCGCCCGCACAAGCACCGGGTAGCCAATCTGCTCCGCGGCGCGGATGGCCTGCAGCACCGAGTCGCAGCAGCAGCTCTCGGCAATCCGCTCCCCGCAGGCGTCCACGACCTGGCTGAAGAGGTCCCGGTCCTCGGTCTTGATGATGGCCTCGATGGGGGTGCCCAGCACCTGCACGTTGAAGCGCTCGAAGACCTTCTGCTCGTGGAGCCGCACGGCGCAGTTCAGGGCCGTCTGGCCGCCAAAGGACACGAAGATGCCGTCCGGCCGCTCCCGGTCGATGACCTTGGTCACGAACTCGGGGGTCACGGGGAGGAAGTAAACACGGTCCGCCATGCCCGCCGACGTCTGCACGGTGGCGATGTTGGGGTTCATCAGCACGGACATGATACCTTGGTACCCCAGTAACCACAATATTTTATTAAGGGCACCCTCTTTTGGTCGGTTAATTTATAAGGGAACCTTGAACCAAAAAAAAGGGGAAAAGGGTACCACTGGGCTACCATGATACCAGCCTCCTTGAGAGCCTTCAGGGCCTGGCTGCCCGAGTAGTCAAACTCCCCTGCCTGGCCAATCGTCAGGCCGCCGGAGCCCAGCACCAGCACCTTCAGGGTTTAGGGTTTAGGGTGTAGGGTCTTCTTCTGGCTGGCTCTTGGGAAGGAATGCGGGGAATGAGGTACCTATATGCTCCTTAAAGGGTATTCTTTAAGGCCCGAATTCCCTCATTCCCTACTATAAGAACCGGGGGGCCTTGCGGTAGCTCAGCGGAATGGAGTAGGGAATGGTCGTCACGGCCGTGGCCCCCGGCTCTTCGATGAACTGCAGGAACTGCTTGAAGAGGAAGTCCGTGTCCATGGGCCCGCCACAGGCCTCGGCACCCCCAGCCCCACACTTGTCAAAACTTGCCCCTTCAGCTCCTACATAGGCAATGCTCTCATGTGCTGACAGGAATGGTGCGGATGGGATCGGACAGGGTTATACTTCAAAATCTGTGCTTGCGCTTGCTCCCGGCCTCGGGGTGGAACTGGACGGAGAACCAGGGCCGCGAGCTGTGGACGATGCCTTCGTTGGTGCCATCGTTGGCATTCACCATCAAGGGCACCCAGCCTGCTGGCAGGGACTGGGCGTCCACCGCGAAGCCGTGGTTCTGCGCGGTGATGTAGCAGCGCTGCGTGCGGAGGTCCACAACCGGCTGGTTCATGCCACGGTTGCCGAACTTCATCTTGAAGGTGCGTGCCCCTGCCGCCAAGGCCAAGATCTGGTTTCCCAGGCAGATGCCGAAGATCTTAGAGTCATGAAAGCACCATAGAAGGCCCACAAAGCTGGGGGGGGGGGAGCAACAATGCATCGGTCACCCATCACATGATCTATTAGGGTTACGGTTTGGGGTGAGCCAGTGCAGCAGAGGCACGGGCGTGTTGGGCCGCTCCTGCATCACCTGCCTCACGTGCTGGATGGTCTGCGTGCACTTGCTGGGATCACCGGGCCCATTGCTGAGGAAGAGGCCATCAAAGCTCTCCTGGGTAAAGTCGTGATCCCAAGGCACCACTGTGAGCCGAACACCAAGCCCCACCAAACAGCGGATGATGTTGTTCTTCATACCGCAGTCCACGGCCACGATGTGCACATCCTTGCGATCACCAGGATCGCTGAGGGCGAAGGTTTGCTTCCGAGGCCGCGACACCTCGGCCACCAGGTTTCGTACGTTGGGGTCCTCGAAGGGGATGGCGCTGGGGTGGCTGTCCTGGCTGCCTTGCACCAGCACCCTGCCCAACATGGCGCCCTCCTGGCGGATGATCTTGGTGATCATGCGCGTGTCCACACCATAGATGCCAGGGATCCCCTGGCTGTTCAGCCAGTCCCCGAGCGTGCGAACACAGGAATAGTGGGAAGGCTCATAGGAGTAGTCCGAGATGACCACGGCCTTCACCCTAAACCCTAAACCCTAAATCCTAAACCCTAAACCCTAAGCTCTAAACCCGACCCTAACCCTAAACGGGCCTTCACATGGATGCGGTCACTTTCGAACCACCGGGACAGGCCCAGGTCATCCGGCTCGTCACCAGGGATCCCGTAGTTTCCGACGAGGGGGTAGGTGAAGACCAGAATCTGGCCTGCGTAGGACCTCAGGGGCTGAATACCCTAGCCCACAAAAGGTTCAACCATTTATTCGAAATTTGATTTTCTATCTATATACTAAAAAAACAATATATATATATATAATAACCAGAAAGGTTAAAGGTTAACTACCCTGCCGCTAAGGGACGGGTCCGTGAGGGATTCAGGGTAGGCCACCATGCCCGTGTTGAAGACCACCTCTCCGGTAAACCCTAAACCCTAAACCCTAAACCCTAAACCCTAAACCCTAAACCCTAAACCCTAAACCCTAAACCCTAAACCCTAAACCCTATAAACCTTAAACCCTAAACCCTCAGCCAGTGTTGAAGACCACCTCGCCGGAGACGGACACGGGGGCTCCGAAGGAGAAGCCTTACTTGGAGGTTCATGGTACTTATGAACCAATTGTAACATGGCTATAAGTACAGGTTAGGGTTGAGGGTTTAGGGTCTAGGGTCTAGGGTTTAGGGTTTAGGATTTAGGGTTTAGGGTTTGCTGTGATAGGGCGTAGGTGCTCTGAACAAGTGGAGGGCCATCTAACACTTTTCTCCCACCCCACGCCGTCCGAGGCGGCAAAGCCACCCAAACCTATTCCTTTTAGGGTTTAGGCCTAAACTCAAGGCAACAGTCCACCTCTAAAAACGTCTGCAGTTTCATGACGTTCGGGGTTGGGTCCGAGAGTCAAAGGAACGGTCGGGGGGTCGGGGGTCCCAGGGGTCCCGGGCAGGCCCCTAAGCCCTAATAGGCCGTAAGCCCTAAGCCCAAACCCCAAACCCCAAGCCCTAACCCTCAACCCTCAACCCTCAACCCTCAACCCTAAACCCTAAACCCTAAACCCTAAACCCTAAACCCTAAACCCTAAACCCTAAACCCTAAACAAAGCCAAGGGGCCGGTCAAAGCTGTCCCTGCACTCAACTCCAGGGTCGCTTGGCGGCGGGCGGTCAGCCATTTCTGGAGGTCGCCGGCCTTAGGGTTTAGGGTTTAGGGTTTAGGGTTTAGGGTTTAGGGTTTAGGGCTTAGGGCTTAGGGCTTAGGGCTTAGGGCTTAGGGAGTTTGAGGTTTGGGGTTTGAAGGTTAACGGTTTAGGGCTTGAATGTTAGAGGTCTCATTGCTCACACTCGGACAAAACCAGGCGAGGCATTCAGTCAGCAGTCTCTCTTGCATAGCACTCTGAGGCTCAGGTGATATAAACCCTACACCCTAAAACCCTAAACCCTAAACCCTAAACCCTAAACCCTAAACCCTGAACGATACACTCGGCTGGCACTAATTAGTCGTACTCAACCTTCATACCGGCCTCTCAGCCCAGCTCCACAACAACAGACAGTTTAGGGTTTAGGGTTGAGGGTTTAGGCTTAGAGGGGTTTAGGGTTTAGGGTTTGGGGTTTAGGGTTGGTTCTTTAGGGTTTAGGGTTGGATTTTTATAGGGTTTAGGGTTGAGTATTTAGGGGTTTTTGCCACCCGACTACCCACAGCAACGTGGGTTTAGGGTTTGGGTCCTTTGCTCCTCCATAACTCAGGCCAGGGCGTCGCAAGGCTTCTCATCCAATGGCTCCGGCACATCAACGTCATGCGCATCCCAAGCTGTGGCCGCCATTGCCTCGCACAAGCGACTCCCTACTAAACCCTAAACCCTAAACCCTAAACCCTAAGCCCTAAACCCTAAACCCTAAACCCTAAACCCTAAACCCTAAACCCTAAACCCTAAACCCTAAGCCCTAAGCCCTAAACCCTAAACCCTAAACCGCGTCGCACAGCTCGTATACAGTAGACTCCATCGGGCCTTGCACAAGATGTCGGGAGTAGCAGCAAGCTCCACTGCTGCACAAAATGAGTTGAGCACAAGTGGCTGCGAGCATCAGGGCACTGTGCATAGGACTTGGGTGCAAATAGCACATGTCTTCCATCGTCTCCTTGTTCCCCCCAAAGAAGAGCCCAAAGAAAGCCGTGTTTGTCTCTGAAAAGCTAGCTTTCCATGTAAGCTCTTTGTGTCAGATGGTTAAACCCAACATCCCAGAGGGTCCATTTGTAGTACTATTATGGAATTAGGTACGGACCCTCTGGGCATGTAACATGTGGCTATCACCTGCAGTCGCGTAACGGCGAAACTGCTGCAAGAATCCTGGAGCGTGGCAAAGCTGCGCGATCTCAATGCAAAGTTCGCTGGAAATGAAAACCCTAAACCCTAAACCCTAAACCCTAAACCCTAAACCCTAAACCCTAAACCCTAAACCCTAAACCCTAAACCGAGATTGAGAGTCTGATCCGCGATTTTCGCCTGAAAGCGATGAAGGCGTCGACTGAGAGCATTTGCGGCCCTTTTGGCTGCCTGACCACTCACCACTGGAGAAGACCTCATCGCCTGCCACAAAGCAAACAAGTTGTCAGAAAGGCTGGCTGCTCCCTTAGTTGTCCTGTAACCTGGGGGAACTAAATGTTCACCTTTGGGACTTTTATAGGGATTCGAATACCCCAAGAAGGTTTAAAAAAGGTCACTACTATAAAAAGGTTATAAAGGTTACCTACTCTACTAGTATAACCCCAAACCCTAAACCCTAAACCCTAAACCCTAAACCCTAAACCCTAAACCCTAAACCCTAAACCCTAAACCCTAAACCCTAAGCTCCTGCAATTCGAGGCTCTTCCGAGACAGCTGAAACTCCTGGCGGGGAGGGGCCTGGAAGTCGTGCCAGCGGGAGAAACTTCTCCTCCTTCAAGCAACTCGTGGGCTCATTTAGGGTTTAGGGTTTAGGGTTTAGGGTTTAGGGTTTAGGGTTTAGGGTTTAGGGTTTAGGGCTTAGGGTTTAGGGTTTAGGGTTTAGGGCTTAGGGCTTAGGGTTTTTGTGCGGTGGGCTTCGAACCTCGGTCTGCTGAAGTTTCCGAGGGGCTCCTTGGTTCTCCGCCTTTGAAAATACTTTTTCTGACGTCCTGACATCCTTGCACTCCTACTTGAAGGTGTTAGGGTTCAGGGTTTAGGGTTTAGGGTTTAGGGTTTAAGGTTTAGGGTTTTGGGGTGTAGGACGAGAAGGTTCATGGCTACTTAGAAGTAGGGTTCTAAGCGCCCTAAATAAGGTCATAGCCATGGCTACCCTAGTTATCACCTTACTTCTAAGTACCCCTGAGCCTCCACATTTTGGGAAAGAGGGCCTTCGGTACCGCAGATAATTCCTCACGAAAGGAAACCTACTTCCCTGACTGCACATCCTCAAGCCAATCACAAACCTTCCTCCGCATCAACATGCCCAAGCCCAACGCCTCCCGCCCCAACCTACTCTCACCTTGGGGGCCACATGAACCCCAAAAAAGTCTACGGTTCACGTGCCTTCATCGTAGTGTAGGGGATATGGCCCAAATTTTAGGCTTCATGTGGCCCCCAGGGCACGTACAGCCTCACCGAGTCCCGACGGTCCGTGAGTGATTTTGGCGGCGGCGAAGATTCAATGTCCCGCAACTGTGACGAGGAGCTGGCAGAACCTCTGCCGCTTGTTTCGGGCGAGCTGTTGTGTGTAGGGTTTAAGGTTTAGGATTTAGGGTTCAGGGTTCGGGCTTCATGGTTCCAGTGAGGGCTTGGAATTGCGTCCAGAATCCCCAGTCAGGCCATGCTGCTCGGCCCATGTCTCCAAAAATCATGGTCCCTTTCTTGGAATATCGCGCCCGAAATTGAAATAGTAGGAGGGGGTATAGCGCTCAAAAAGGGGCCATGATTTTTAGGGAGCCACCTATATAAACCCTATGAACCCTATAAGCCCGATAAACCCTATAAACCCTATAAACCCGATAATTCCTATAAACCCTATAAACCCTATAAACCCGAAAAACCCTATAAACCCTGTAAACCCTATAAACCCTATAAACCCTGTAAAATACATCATCCCTCCGCGCTCAACTTGTCGCCTTTTTGGCGCTGGCATCCACCCTCTTCGGAGTGAAACTTCCTTGTGCTTGGAGGTTCATGGTACTTATTAACCATTTACAACTGTACTTATAAGCCACTTATGAGCCCCTTAAGTGCCCTGATATGGTTGTAAAGTTCTGTTGTTAAGTACAATTGTAATTGGATAATAAGGACCATGAACCTCCAAGTGTGGTCAAGTCAGTGCCACACCTGCTGCTCTTGTTAAGCAAGGGACAGTGCATGACTTACAAAACGGATTCCTGATGCAAGTGCTACGACCGCTTTAGGTCAATTAGGAAGAAAACAGGGCCGACCGTTGAAAAGCATCCACGACGCAAAAGTACGACTTGCTGCAACGCATCACAGAACCCAAAACCCTAAACCCAAATTTACGGTGTTCAAGTGGTAAAGAACCATTTGCTTCGCTTAATCACACCAGCTTACACTGAATGCCGGCACCGCAAGAACAAAGTCGGCCTTGCAAGAATACATGGCCAAGTCTGGAAAATTATGGTCCCTTTTTACCTGCTGCTACTGAAAACATCGGGCCCTTGCGCAATCTTCTCCAAACACCCCCTAAACCCTAAACCCTAAACCCTAAACCCTCAACCCTAAACCCCAAGAAAAGGGATCATAATTTCGAGGGCTGGCCTCAAGTCAGTACAGGCTCATCAGTCATTTCATTGGCTTACTGGCCTGGGTTGGCAACATCCTGAAAAATATTTATATATAGGGCCCCTTATAAACCCTAAGCCCTAAACCCTGAACCCGAAACCCTAAACTCTAATTAAGCCCTAAAAGGTCCCAAAAATCCCACCGAGTGGCAGGTGTCTTGGCCCAGGTCTCCCTTCGTCAGCGCCGGCTGGATCAGGTGAAGCTTCTCTTGGAGGTTCGCGCGCGTCAGGTTCCTGGGATGGCCCCCCTGAAAAAAACTCGGAAAAGATATATTCCTGAATATGGGTTTAGGGTTTAGGGTTTAGGGTTTAGGGTTTAGGGTTTAGGGTTTAGGGTTTAGGGTTTAGGGTTTAGGGTTTAGGGTTTACGGTTTAGGGTCTAGGGTTGAGGGTCCCCTTAAACCCACTAAAGGGAAAATATAAAAAAAGCGTCCCGAGGGCCTGCCTAGGTTCTGCATGGGCTCGCCATCCAACTTCGTGAACTCCCCCCGAACCTATAATGAACTTGGAACCCCAGCAAAACAATGATGTTTTCTTGCTGCTTCTTAGGAAATAACAAACTCTTTTTTGCACTAAACCCTAAACCCTAAACCCTTTTTTCTAAACCCTAAACCCTAAAGCCCTAAACCCAAAACTAAAAAAGTATTTCCAAGTGCCCCCCAACAAGGAACTTCCACCAGCTCCCGCATGGCCTGGCGCAGAGCCTTCATCTTCGGGTGGTTCTCGGGATCCCACTTCTTCTTCCGGTCCTTGGTCGGGGGGTTTTGGGTTTAGGGTTTAGGGTTTAGGGTTGGGGATCCTACCTTGGACCCTTAAGGTTGTACCCTTGGGTTTTGGGGTCCCTTTTTCAGGAGCCCTAAAGGGGGAACCACTTCTTCCGGTCCTTGGTACAGCCCAGCAAACCAGATGATCATAAGGGCGCCTCGTTGTCTTGTTTTTTTTTTGTTTTGCCTTTGGAGGTTCTTGGTGCTTATTCACCAATTACAACTGTACTTTTCACCCACTTATAAGCTAGTATGGTTATAAGTACAGATAAAGTACAGCTATAATTGGTTCATAAGTATCATGAACCTCCAAGTATACCAAGAAAAAAGGGAAAAGGGCACCCACCGGTCTGCGGCAGATTTGGGGCAAAGTGCCCTCAACCCTCAACCCTAAAACCCTTTTGCCTTAAACCCTAAACCCTAAACCCTAAACCCTAAACCCTAAACCCTAAACCCTAAACCCTAAACCCTAAACCCTAAACCCTGCCACCCAGGGTCCCTGGCCAGCTCCCCCAACTGCTCGTGCTCCTCACGTTCTGCCGCACTGGCTTCCTCGAGCCGCCTCTTGTAGATGGGCAGGACCTCCCTGGACCTTGGTTGGGCCAGGTTTAGGGTTTAGGGTTTAGGGTTTGGGGTTTAGGGTTTGGGGTTTGGGGTTTGGGGTTTACTCGGCGCTGTCTCTGAGCAACTGAGGTTTGGGGTTCTTTTTGTTGCCACCCGCCTAGCTGACACTCCGGCCACGTTGCAGGGACTAGTTCCGGAAACATTGTGTCGTTATGGTGTAGGAGAAATGCCTTTGAAGCCAGCATTTAAGGGGGGGAGTACGGATCAAACGGGGATCATTGTTTTTGGGGTTTAGAGTTCAGGGTTTGGGGTTTCGGGTTGGCCCCTCCAAACCTCTGCAGATCTTTCTGAATATGATCCTGAACAATGTTCTTAAGCAAGGGGTACACTTCCTTGGGTTGGCTACTTTCTAAGGAAACCTTGAACCAAGACCTAGCTGCTGAGTCCAAAAAAAGGGTTAGCCTTCCAACTGTGGTATAGGCTTGCCAAAAGGTTAAAGACAATCTACTCAGCTACTAACCCTAAACCCTAAACCCTAAACCCTAAACCCTAAACCCTAAACCCTAAGCCTAAACCCTAAACCCTAAACCCTAAACCCCAAACCCCAAACCCTAAACCCTAAACCCTGAAACAAACCAAAAAAAGTACCCACTGGGCCACCCAGTGACACGAAAGTCAATGTTGGGAAGCCCGGGACTTGCAACCCGGACATGCGGATCTGGGCTTCTGCCTGACTTCTCCAAGGGTTTAGGGTTTAGGGTTTAGGGTTTAGGGTTTAGGGTTTAGGAGATAGCAAAGGTTGAACATTGATGCGTTCCTACGACGTCCTACACAATTTAGGAAACCCAGGAAACCCAAAAGGAACACTTTACTGCAAATTAGGAAACCTAAAACAGGGTCTTCCTACTAACTTAGACTAGGAAACCAAAAACAGGCAATTCCTACTATACTGGGAAACCCAAAACGGTTCAAAGTCCAACTCTTGGCGAAGGAAGCTGCAAGCAAAAGCCCATCGCGGGTGCCGAGCAGGTCAAGCTCAACGTTCGCCGCGTTCGTGTCGTTCTGCACCGGTTGCACCTCGGTTTTGCCATGGCTGCCCTAGACCCTAAACCCTAAACCCTAAACCCTAAACCCTAAACCCTAAACCCTAAGCAGATGATCCTCGTAAGCCCAAGAATGGTGCGAAGAACAACTCTCCCAAGGGCCGGCCCAGGGCACAAACTCGCAATCCACACCAAATCCGTCTAGCGCTGCCGAGCACAGCTTCACGAACTCCACCTCCCGGCCATTGATCGCAGCCCAGTCGGCCAGCACGATGGTGGCGGGGACTCGGGTCATACCTGCACTGAACTTGGAGACCCCAGCGAGGAATTCTCGCACTCAAGAGCTAAAAACTGCATTTTGTTTGCTGCTTCTTAGGAATTATAGTACCCTAAACCCTAAACCCTAAGCCCTAAACACGTTAAACAAAAAAAAACATATTCCCAAGTGCCCCCAAGAGACTCTCGCCGCTGGCGCAGGACACGGCGATGCCCGAGCCCCAGGATGCAATCTGATTGACGGCTGAGAACATCCTGGGGATGGCCACCCCTAAAAACACCCTTTTTTGGGGGGTTTAGGGTTTAGGGTTTAGGGTTTAGGGTTTAGGGTTTAGGGTTTAGGGTTATACTCCCAAACATGACCCTCTGAAACCCACTAAAAGGAAAAATATATAAAAAAAAAGACTCCCAAGGGCCCAACCCGAGCTTCCCGGTGGCACTGGAGCCGCAGAGAGTGGGGAGGTTGAGCAAGTCCTAGCTCATTGTTGAGAGAATATGAAAAATTCACATTCTTATTCCCTATTGGGTATAAGTACCCTTAAGAATGTAAAATGTTACCCTAAACCCTAAACCCTAAACCCTAAACCCTAAACCCTAAACCCTAAACCCTAAACCCTCAACTATGACAAAGAGTCGGGGCAGTGGCTGACCAGCTGCTCGACGAACGTGGCGATCTGAGTGATCCAGGCCTAGGAAGTTCATTTTGTTGGGAAGAGTAAGATGGTTGGGAAGAGTACGAAGAAATCTAAATGTCTATTCCTTCTTGAGTCATACACCCTAAATGTCTATTCCTTATTGAGTCTTACGTGCCCTTAAAAAGTTGCAGTAAACTGCCCCCCCCCCCCTCCCACTATGAAATGTCTATTGCTTGTTGAATTTTAAGTGCCCTTAAACATGTAAAAACATGTTATCCCTAAACCCCAAACCCTAAACCCTAAACCTCCACTAAAAAAGGACAAAGAGGCGATGGCACCCGCAATGTCCATGGCGCAGGCCGCCTCGGGGACCCCGGTGAGGTAGTTGTACGGCCCGTAGCGGACGTTCTTGCCTAGAGTTTAGGGTTTAGGGTTTAGGATTTAGGGTTGAGGGTTTAGGGTTGAGGGTTTAGGGTTTAGGGTTTAGGGCTGGACCCAGGAGTAACCTAGGAATAAAAAGGGTAGCCTTTTTGGTGTTACGGGAATTATGAGGGAACCCCAACTCGAAAAAAAGGAACTAAGGGCCTACTCTGGGTCCTAGTTGCTGCAGTAGTCGAGGTTGGCTGCTTGCTGGATGAAGAAGATCGAGTCATAGATGTTGTCCACAATGAAGCCCACATCCACAGCGCACTGAACTCCCATGCCACCAATGCCTAGTTCATGGTGGGGATCGCTTTAAAAACTTAACTTTTTATTCCTTATTGGGTTGAAGTACCCTTAAAAATGTAAAATGATACCCAACTATGACCAAGATGCCGCTGCCGATGAAGAGGCGGCGCCCCGGCTGGCGCCCTGCCAGCGACATCCGGGTCCCAGGAGTCTGTACGCAGTCATCGTCGATGCAGAGCCTTTCAGCCTGCCGAAATCCTGCCAAGGGATACTCCTTGCCTTAGTTGTCCGGTAAGCTGGGGGGAACTAAAGGTGAATCTGGGATTTTAAGTAGGGATTCGAATACCCCAAAAAGGTTATGAAGGTTACCTACTTTACTACTGAGCTGCAAGATGTCATGGCCAGACTCGCGCTCGCTGCAATCTCACCAAGAGCACTCACGATGCCGTTGACCGCGGCTCCACACTCTGCGCTGGCGCTGGGAAGGACACCACAAGAGGAGACCGCATTGGATAGCCATGTTGCGGCACTTCCCACCATTTCGGCCAGGGTCTCAGAGTTCACGGCGCAGGAGAACTCGCCGACATCGTTGCGTGGCTCAGGGCATGTGTGTACAATGGCTTCCTTGGTAGCCCAGGAACCATATTACAACAAGGGCACCCCCTTTTTTTGGTTGGCTACTTTATAGGGGAACCTTGAACCCCCCCCCCCCCCCCCAAAAAAAAAAAAAAAACAAACAAAAAAAGGAAAAGGGCACTCATGGGCTACCAAGCTTCGATATCGATGGCCGAGCCACCGATGCTGTCAATCGTCTCCACCGCGTTGAAGACGCAGAAAGCTTGGCGGAAGTTCTGCTGCTGCTTGAGATCCTTCGTTGCCGAGTTCACAAGCCCCCAAAAAAGTGTACACGTTCAGTTCTATAGGGGATTAGAGTATCCCAAAAAGTGTAACGTGTACTCACTCAGCAAGTAAGGATCGGGGTCTCGGATGCCGACATAGGAGTTGGCGTTGCCCCTGGCCTGCGCATCCAAGACCTTGCTTGGAGGTTCATGGTACTTACTAACCAATTCTAACTGTACTTATAACCTTCGTAGAAGCCCCTGAAGTGCCCTAATATGGTTATGAGTACAGTGAGAAAGCCTAAACCCTAAACCCTAAACCCTAAACCCTAAACCCTAAAACGGACCTTGGCGTCTTTGTAGAGCTCCGCGTTCTGAAAGTGGAAGTAGGGGTTCGGTGTTGCAAGGGATCGGAAGTCTGGGGGCAATTGTGCCAGCCTTAGGTTGCCCAGTAACCTGGGGGATTTCAAGGTTTAGGGTTTAGGGTTTAAGGTTTAGGGTTTAGGGTTTAGGGTTTAGGGTTTAGGGTTTAGGGTTATTCTATTGGGACTAGGACATCCCTCAAAAAATGCTACAAGGCTACCGACTCTTCTACCAAGCAGCTTGTGGTGCTTGCTCTCCGCCTTGGCTGCCTCCAAGGCCCGAGCCACCATCTTGTCCGCCTCAGCCTTCGATTTCACATCACGGAGTGTCCTCGCTGCGGACTCGATCCTTACGGTTGTGGGGGAAGAAGGTATCAGAAAGAATTCCCTTAAAGGGTATTATGTAGGGCATTCTAGGGGGGGATGTAGGGTACCTCATTCCCGGATTTCCCCTACTAAGCAAGAGTAAGGATCTGGGTCTCTTCAGACAGCTGTAGAGGGGACGCCTTGAAGAGGTAACGCATCTGGCACGGGGCGGCCACGAAGAGCATCGTGGCACCAAGGGCGAAGGTGGCTAAGGAGACGCCGGCAACCTTCCAGCGGCACACGCGTGAGGTCTGAACCGCGGGTTGCGCGACCAGCTCTTGCCCAAACATCGCATCCTCGGGATCCTCTGCTAGCACGGCCATGGCCCAATCGCGCGCCCCAGCTCCCGCATCCGTTGGTACTTGCCCGTATTCCATGGCTCCGGCCAACAAACAGCCCACCTACCTGATCCAGCACACGTCCACTTGACGTAGCTTCAGCCGAAGCGCAGCATGATCCATCCTTGTTGCGTTTCCCTGCCACCAGCTCCTCTTCTGACTTCGCTCTCTTGCTTGGGGGCCAAATGAACCCTAAAAGGGTTTATGGTCCATATACCTTCAAATAGGATTACTAGTAGTGTAGGGCATATGGCCCCATTTTTTGGGGTTCATTTCGTCCCCAAAGTTCTGCAGAAAAAAAGATCAAGGGCCTTCGGACTTCATCCGCGAGGAGCGGAGAAGGGCCGCGGGGCTCAGCGACTGGGCCGGCTCAGGGATTTTTGTTCAGATTTGGGCTGGAAAGCTCTTTCTCCCCCAAAATTCTTGTGTCTAGGTTTAGAAGGGTTTTGGAGATGCCTTTTTTGGTGTCGTTTAGGCTTGAGGGGGTTTAGGGTTGAGGGGGAGTTAGAAAAGAAGGGCACCCTAAACCCTAAACCCTAAACCCTAACCCTAAACCGGGGTTGGGGGTAACCACGTCGCTCTCGTCTTCGATGCTTCATTCTGCTCGGTACTACATCATCACAGTCAGTGCTACCCTAAACCCTAAACCCTAAACCCTAAACCCTAAACCCTGAACCCTAAACCCTAAACCCTAAACGACTGGAATCAGAGTGGGCCCGGAGTAGGCTCACTTCTGTTGGTTGCACCCCCTTCGCACATGATTGTTGACAGCTACCACAGTTAGGGATCGTCTGATTCCAGATTAGATGCAGTAATCCAGGCACACTTGTGAGACTTTGTCCATTGGTTGATTGTGATGAAAATCTGAGGCAGTCACCCGAAACCTTAAACAGCCTCCCTTGCTGTCTGTAAGCTTCGCACTCGTCGCAGGCCGCCTGTCACAACTCAAGCAACAAGCCCAAAGCCGAGGACTCTGCGCGCCCTTCGTCTAATGATTCTGCTATCGACAGGAAGCTTCGAACACATTACGTCCGACGGCGGAATGAACGTTGTTTAGGTTAGGCGCTTTGCCGCGTATTCTGGAGCCTGCCTCAAAGGTACCCGGAAACCGAGCGGTTTAGTCTTCCTGGTTTTCCTCCAAACTCTGTGACTGTTGGGCATCGGGGCCTTCAGAGCTTGGGGACCAAAAGGGCGAATAGGAGCAGGAGTCTTGGAAAGGGTGACAGAACGCGGATTCGAATCCATGTGAGTGAGGCTCGAAATCTACCTTGGTTCATGGGGACCGTACATGGCTTATGGTGCTCTGCTCCACTCCCGTCGCCCAAAGGTGAGTTTTTTGAGATCTTGAAACCCTAAATCTTGAAATCTTGAAATCTTAAACACTAAACCCTGAACCCTAAACCCCGAACCCTAAACCCTAAACCCTGAAGCCTAAACCCTAAACCCTAAACCCGAAACCCTACTCTCGGATTGCAACAAAAAAGGCCAAGGCTTGGGCTCAGAGCGAAGGAGGAGAGCCGCCCACGCGCCGGCCTCGCCACATACGGAGGCTTGGTATAAGGGAGAGGGTAGGGTCTAGCCGTAAACCCTAAACCGAACCCTAAACCCATCGAGCCTTAGGGCACAGGGTCTGGGGGGGCTGTTCGCAATGTGAGTGAGGGCGCCCCTGTTACAATCTTTTTCAAAAGGGGTTCCCTACCCTAAACCCTAATCCTAACCCCACAAGGGCACCCTGCTCATTCTTCATATTGGGTGCTTGTCAAAATTATGATCCCTTTTTGGATCCCAATTATAATACCTCACCTAATATTTAGGGTACCTCCAAAAGGGATCATAATTTTGACAACCTCCCATATCCGAAATACCATGCTGGCTATGGCTCTTATCTTCCAAAGACCTTGAATCTGGCTCATATCCCAGATGCCTTTCTCTCTCTCTCTCTCTCTCTCTCTCTCTCTCAGGCAAGGCAGCTCCAAGCTCCGTCTCGCAGAGATGCCTTCGGTGGCCACTTAAGGCACACTTCGCGGAAAACACATGGACGCGGGATACAGATGCTGACTTCCAAATCACGAGCGCCCGCGACCCGGGCCAGAAAACTGACCTTACAATGCGCACATCCGTGCTGTTTGTGGCTCATGTCCCAAATTCTCTGCTGTTTGTGGCTCCTATCCCCAATTTAACTGATCTTTGCGTTTCGTATCCCACCCTGAACACTAAACCCTTTTTGCCAAACCCCAAACCCTAGGTACCTCTGCTGTTTGTAGCTCCTTGGCCCGAGACTGTGGGGAAACCTCACCACACATTCATCACCGAGTGACAAAGCCCATCCGGATGGGTTTGAGTTTAGGGTGTAGAGTGTAGGGCTTCGGGTTGAGGGTTTGGGGGCCATATGAAATTTCCGACTTGAGGGGGTACCTT
Source organism: Symbiodinium natans (assembly GCA_905221605.1). NCBI lineage: Eukaryota > Dinophyceae > Suessiales > Symbiodiniaceae > Symbiodinium > Symbiodinium natans. The sequence continues at coordinate 222,662 of CAJNDS010002736.1, read as the reverse complement.
ATTGGGGTTCTTATTGTCAGGGAGTCCTACTATTTGGGGTCTATAGTAGGGTCCCTTGTTATCGTAAACCCCCCCCACATCTCAATCTCATCCTCATTTCATTGTATCTTAATTGTAGAGTTGTATTTGCTATTGTTTTCTGGAACAGATTAACGAGAAATCATATTCTCAATAGTTTGATCAAGCGAGACTTTTGAAAGAAATACGTCATCGTACACGTGTCCTGCCTCATTTTTTTTGCAATTGCAATCCCCTAGGCTAAGAAATTGCGGATGATATCACCTACTGAGCGTGCAGATGACACGGTTTGTGGATGGAATGGGCCAATTGTCCTCATCAAATGTTCGAGCTTGGCCTTACCACAATGCTGCACCCCATCTAGACAGCCCAGAGTCAGACCCTAAATCCTAAACCCTGAACTGCAAACCCTGAACCGTAACCCTAAACCCTGAACCCTGAACCCCAAACCCTAAACCCTAAACCCTAAACCCTAAACCCTAAACTCTAAACTCGAATTGACTTCGCGGGAGGCCTTGCGGGGGCTGACGCCTCCAAGGCCTCAGCAACTACGCTTCGGGCAAGGAAGTGCAAAGCTCTGTTAGGGCGTGAGGGGGTGGTTTAGGGTTTAGGGTTTAGGGTTTAGGGTTTAGGGTTTAGGGTTTAGGGTTTAGGGTTTAGGGTTCCCTAACCTCGAGGCTGAAGTGCCAGGTTAAGGTGCAGGGCTTGGGTTCAGGGTTCGGGGCCGGTTTTTGTGGTGGAGCGCACCCACGTGGCCAGTCGTGGCTACCATGGCACTGGCACTTTCCTCCTGGCACGATTTCTGTGCCATGGATGCTTGCTTCGGGGGTATTGGGGGTTCTCTGAAGCAGTTTTGGGAAGGAACACCAAACCCTAAACCCTAAACCCTGAACCCTAAACCCTGAACAAAGTATCACGCCGCAGGCACGTAGGCCGCGGGCCGGTATTGAGTGAGTGCTTTCCGTTCACATATCCCAGCTAGCCGTCCATGGGTCTAGCTTAGCTATCTATCCCTTCCATCTGTTTATCCCTGCCCTGAAGCCAAGCCTGAAGCCCCAAGCCCTCTACCCCAAACCCTAAGGCTGAAAGAAAGCAGCCTCCAGACCCTGTTCTCGGCCTGTTGTGTCGACTTCAAGCATCGGCGCAACTCATCCCTCTCCACCATGAGGGTCCTGTTAGAGTCAGCTTCGGGTTCAGGGTGCTTGGGGCTTAGGGTTGAAGGCTTTAGGTGTCCTGGGTGTCTACGGCCTTGGGTTTTGGGGTTTGGGGGTTGTTGGGTTTTGGGGTTGGGGTCGTGGGGTTTGGAGTTTTGGGGTTTAGGGTTCTTCACATGGCATTTAGGGTTTAGGGTTTAGGGTTTAGGGTTTAGGGTTTAGGGTAAGGAGTCTTGGACAGCCGCTGCATCTGCTGCTGGAAGACCGCGGCTCGGAAGAACATACGCCCGACACTACATAGCAACTCGAAGCCCTAAACCCTAAACCCTAAAACCCGAAACCCTAAACCCTAACCCGAATTGCATCGGGCGGCCCGCAATGCTTACCTTGCCCCCGGTCCAGTTCAGCCATACGCAAGCAGTCCGTCAAGTCCTTGAGCTTTTCAACCCTAAGCTCTATAAACCCTATAAATCCCGATACAAAAACCGATGAAGCCCTACGAGCAAAGCCCAAACTAAGCCCTAAGCCCAAACCCTATAACCCTAAACCTTAAACCCTAAACCCTGCAACCTTATAACCCTCTAACCCTCAGCCCGCACTCTCAGAACCCGCCGTCTCCTGAAGTCGGCAATGCTGATGTCACTCCAGACCTCAGCTAGCGGTTTAGGGTTTCGGGTTTAGGGTTTCCTCAGCTAGCCACGTTTTTTTTGCCCCCCGTCTAGCCACAGCACGGCGGGGTTGTCTGGTCGGAAGTAGGAGAAAAACGACCCTTCAAAGGACTTAGGCCTCATAAGGACGCCTTGGATGATTGGAAAGAGTAAACTACCAAGGGTTTAGGGCTTAGGTTTTGGGGCTTAAGGGTTCGGTTAGGGTTCCGGGGCTTCGAAAGAGTGAGGGGTGCCTATTTCGCAATCGTCGGGTTTCCTTATTCTGTGTACAGTAACTTGATGTAGGCTTTTCCGGAAGGAGGAGTGTCCCTCTTCCAACCCCAAAATATAGCATGATCCCCTTCCAAAGGACCCCAAGAAGGGACCGATGACTTTGGGGAACCTTCATCTGTGTCTCTTAACAGCACCAAGAGGAGGGTCGGGAATCACTGCTTGGCCGTAACCATGACAGGCCTGGGCAACCCTCCCAAAACCCTAAACCCTAAACCCTAAACCCTAAACCCTTTTTTATCGCGGACCTCTGAAGCCTGTCCGGATCCCTTCCAACCGATTCCCCAAACTCTCAAACTCCTCACCCGTCCCTCCCAGCACAGACCTGCTCACTGCTGTTGCTGCTGCAACTGCCGTTGCGGCTGCGGCAATGCAGCTCACTGAAACCCAGCAAGTATCTATGTACATGTGAGCAGCCTCGCCAGAGTTAAGGATCGGAATAAGAGTCGATCTGCACAAAGGGGAGTTGGGGAGAGCAAAGTGTGAGAACAACGGATGTCTATGCAGCCTCCTAGTTCAGAGACCGTCTCAAAGCACACTAAAGGCGCTGAAGATATTGCCGGAGCATTTGATAAAATTTGAGTGCAATTTTCGCTCTCATGAGGTGCTAGCAGCAAATCGTTCACGAAGTGCACGTTCTCGCTGATGCCTTGCCACCAACTTTCGCTCTCTTCGTTCTCTTCGTCTCTTATCGTCATCGTTCTCATGGCTAGTCCACTGCTCGTGCTCATCCAACCTCCCATCTTCAGGCCGGCCCGGGTCCAAGTTGTTCATGTCCAGGTCAGAACTGTTGCAGTTGGGAGACAATGGTGAGGAAAAGGTCGCCCGCTCTTCGTTGCATCTTGGCGGCTCTTTGTTGTATGTAGCATCACTGACAGTTGCCACTACTGTTGCAGAACCACCCTGCATTGATCCCTTGAGCTGCTGTATCTCTGTCTGCAACCTGAGGACGACACCATCGTAGCGTTCCGCCAGAGACCGTGTTTGTTGGTGTTGTTCTTCCATTCGTTGCAAGGCCTGACTCATGAGCATCTGGCATTCCGTCTCCGGGATCACATTAACGTTGGTCTGCGTAGCAGCATCAATGTGTTGCACCTTGCTCTGGGCCGTAGCATCCTGGGTCTGAATGTCGAGGGCCTGGCTCAGAGAAATAGTCCTCCTTGCCCTGTCTGGCTGTTGGTTTGCTGTACCGTGGATAGTCATAGCTGTTGTGGGACTTGGCGCGGGGAGCCCACCCCCAAAAGAAGCATACGGGTTCTCTGACTCATCCGCGCCCACAAGCTCCTGCAATGCCCGCTTCAACAGAGACATGACCATCGGTTTCTGATGCCGCCTGGAACATCTCACTGCAAAGGCAACGCAGGATATGAGTCTCCTCTCAGAAGCATCAACCACCATTTGGCAAGGAGCGAAGAATTACGAATTTGGCTACCCAGAGGGTCTCGTAGCAGAAATGGCTTGAGCCAAAAACCCTAAACCCCAAATCCTAAACCCTAAACCCAAAACCCTAAACCCAAGCTCCATCAGCCCAGAACAAACCCTAAGGCCTAAACTCTGACCTCCCGAAAAGGCCCTTAAACCCTAAGCCCTTTCGAACCCAGGCTGGACTGTCCCTAAACCCTAAACCCTAAACCCTAAACCCTAAACCCTAAACCCTAAACCCTAAACCCTAAACCCTAAACCCTAAACCCTAAACCCGCTAAAACCCGATCCTGAAAGGCATCAACGAACCAGCTGAGCGAAGGGCCCGGGACTCCCAGCGCGACTCACTGCAGCTGAGGTCCTGCGGGTTAGAGGGCTAGAGGGTTTAGGGTTTAGGGTTGAGGGTTAGAAGGTTTTAGGGTTAAGCGGGTTAGAGGGTTATAGGGGTTGAGGGTTCGAGGGTTTTAGGGTGCAGTTGCGGGTTGGAGAGCTTCAGGGCGTCAGGGGCTTTTGAAGGGTCAGGGTTTTGGGGTTTTAGGGCTTTTGGGGTCTTGGGCTTTTGGGGTCTTAGCGTTTAGGGTTTTAGGGGGGCTTTAGGGTTTTAGGGTTAGGATTTACGGTTCGGAGCGTGGACAGCCACACTCCGAACCCTACAATGTGCCGTGGGGCCTCTTGCACCCGCCTGTCTTACGTAATTCGTCACGGTCGACACGGTCGACATTGGAGGAGGTTGATCTGAATTACAAGCGCTCCGGAAGCTGTCATGAAAGCACCTCATAAGGATCACAATGGTCATCCTCTCCCATTCAGGGTCCGGATGCTGAACTTGAGACTTAAAGCTTAAAACAAATCCCAATGTATGATTAGCCCATAAACCTGTAGGGTTTAGCGTTGAGGGTTTAGGCGACGCCTCCAAAGTTCTCTCCCCCGTCTCTTCTGCATCCGCGCCTGCGCTGAGAGAAGACTGGTCTGGGCTTTAGGGGCGAAGCTCGGGGCATTGTTCCACTGGGAGAGTCCTAAGCCCCCACTCCTTCAAAGAGGGTGGAGGACCCTGAACCCTAAACCCTATAACCCTAAACCCTAGTTCGACCCTTCAATATAGACCCTGCATTCAGGGCCCCGAAGCCCTAAACCCGCCAAACCCTTAAACCCGGAAACCCCAAAATCCTCCACCTCTAAACCATGAACTGTTGGGAAGCGCAAACAGGGAAACATAACAATATAGAAGAAACAGGGGAGACAAGGACCTTGGCAGGTATGCTCCATTTATACTCCCTTCAAGCGTTTCAAATAGCTTTCTGATGAGGAATCCTCTCAGCCTTCCCTGAAGAACAACCAGGCCACCGCCTCCACTGAAGTGCTTCTGCAGCGTCGTTAGGGAATCGAAGATCGCCGGAAGACGGTCCTGGTTTAGGGTTTAGGGTCTAGGGTTTAGGGCTAGGGTTGAGGGCCACGATCCCCAACACTGAGCACCCTAAGCTATGGAGCCCTTTTGCTCTAAAACGTCGAAGCCCTAAGGCCTTTTTAAGGCGGTAGGAATGCTCGTCTGCCCCGAATCCTGAAGTTCCAGCGGCAAGCCGGAACCCAAACCCTTAAAAACTGGTCTAGGGTTTAGGGCTAGGGTTTAGGGTTTAAAGCTTGTAGGGTTCAGGCTTGCAGGGTTTAGGGCTTTTTGGGTTTCCCTCAAAAACCCCTAAACCTTCTTGGAGTCTTGTAGGTTCTGATTATACAACCCCTTTATAGGATGACCCAAAACAATGTAGGTGTTGGGTTCTTAAGGTAGGGCGTTGGGCAGGGTTTAGGGAACAAGCCCCCCCAAGAAGTCCAAGTGCCGTGAAACCTCAAACTCTCAAAACCTTTCTAATCGTACAACCAGACACACCTAAAGCCTAAACCCTTTGTGGACCCAGACTGGACTGCTCGCTTTCCCAAACCTTAAACCCTAAACCCTCGGAACCCAGAACCTTTTGTCGCATGTTCGAGGTTTAGGATTCCAAGACCCTTTGGTCCTTCCAGAAGTGTTCCACCTGCCACGGACAAGAAACTCGGATGTTCTTTGTTGGGAGGGGTCAGGGGGTTTTGTTGTTCTTACACATACATAAATACATACATACATACATACATACATACATACATACATACATACGCACATTGTTTTGGGGAAAAGGGAATTCGAGTTTTTGCGGGCGGTTCGATGGGGGGGGAGTTCGGGCGCAGGCACAAGGTGGGGACTAGAGAGGTGGACAGACAGGAGCCCCGTGTTCAAAAAGCCCAGTGCACCTACTGCCTAAATTTTAGGGCTTAGGCTTAGGGTTGGGAATCTTGCATCCAAATACCATGATACATGATTTTTTTTAAAGAAATATGAATTCGTCGTAAATTTCTATACAACCACCGTAAATTGGGGGCCCCAGGGCATTCCACTCCCTATGAAATAGACCCCAATTAGCAGGACACTCCCTTAAACCTTTAAAGCCAGTTGGGTCCGGGCCTTTTAAACCCTAAACCCTAAACCCCAAACCACACTCTGAGGTCTGCTGGATCCCGCCTCCCATATGCCCGCGAGGCCCCCTGTCGGAGCTTCTCCTCTCAAATGGGTTTTGGGGTTTAGGGTTTAGGGTTTTAGGGTTTGGGTTCTTAGGAGTTTCGGTATAGATCTTAAATCAGGAGGTATTGTTTCAGGGGGCCTAGCATGATGAGTTGGGAACAAGTTGTTTCTTAGGAGTCTCGGGCTTCAGCCGGACTTGTGTGTGGCGCGGTGTCGACAGGCAACAGGGCTCGCGTGGCGAACCGCTATGCCGAGTGTACAAAGTGGACAGCCCCATCCGACCGACACAAAAGAACCAAAAGGATCACAATGCGAAACTCGAGCCGAGTTGAAAAACGAATCCTACATTGGGATGTTAATCCTTTATACTAACAGTCCCTAGTAGGCAGTAGAAAAGGGGGATATAAGGGGTACTAGAATCCCTATTCAGGACTGTTTTTATAAGGGGAACATCCCAAATCCTACAAGCTAGGATGGCATGACAAGTTCGCTCGGGCTTCAGGGTTTAAGGCTTCCGGGCAAAGGGGTTTAGGGGTTGGCTGCACATGCAGCAGGCCTTAAGGATTTGGGCCTTGGGTTTAGGGTTTAGGGGTTTAGGGTTTAGGGTGTAGGGTTTAGGGTTTAGGGTTTAGGGTTTAGGGTTTAGGGTAGTCAAGAACAGGTTCCGTGCGAGCTTTGCCGGGGCGGCTGCTAGCTGGCTAGAGGCGGCGTCCTTGCAAGGCGTCTGGGCCCGCTCGTCGGGCGACGACGCAGACCTCCGCAGGACCCGAAGCCCTGAAGTCCTAAACAACCCTAAACTAAACTCTAAACGCTCTAAAGGCTCCAAACCCCGAAACCCCATAAGCCACCAAAACCAAAAGAACCTTTAATCCCGATACACCTCATACATCCCGTGCCCCATACGCCCCCCTTTGCCCCATACACCAAACAGCCGAGCTTCGTCAGACAGCTGAACAACAGCACTCGGCAGCAACAGGGCCATGCCTCTGGCAAGCCCTGTGCATTGAAGAGAACGGACAACTCGAACCTGACCCGGCAAGGAGGCAAGGCGGCTGAGATACAAGTTGGGATGTCCCCCCTTTTACTAGCAGTCCTTAATAGGGACCATAGTACGCCCTATGATAATCCCTAAGGACCGTTAGTATAAGGGGGAACATCGCAAGAGACAAGTCTTTGAGGTCCAGGGCTTAGGGAAGTAAACGCTTCATCACAGAGACCCTATACGGTTCTTCGGCCAAGCACACAGGAAGCCACCACCCCCATCACGCTTCGGAGGCTTGAAACGAGACACAAAGTGCCATCACGGAGCATTGCTCCTCTCTTCCCCGAGGAGCCCTCAACGCGTAGCCGCGTAGCCCCCAGCGTGACACTCCGAGAGTGAAACTACCCCCCAACAAGGCTCCTAACTAACACACACACACACACACACAGAGCACACACACACACACACACACTCTCTCTCTCTCTCTCTCTCTATATATATACACATATGTACTTCCTTTCGACATGGCGCAGCATGCTTTGCAGCAGAACATTCTAGATGGACCAGTGACTATAGGTATCACAAACCACCTCCGAACCAGCGAGCGCCTTGCCACCACAACACCAGCTTGTTCTTTGCTGGGGAACTTTGCCACTAGTGTTACACAAGTCCTGCAACCTACATGCCGCGCTCCAGCGCTGGACCTCGAGACGAGACGCAGAATGCTTTGGCCTGCAACAAGGCCTGAAAGCCAAGCATGGCGCAGCGGAATACGAAGCTGTAGTTGCGTGACGCTTTGAATCAAGACGTCAGGCATGACTCCGCGAATTGAATAGGCTCTTTTATATATAAAAATAACTCTTTGCACCATGACCTTTGGGGTTCGACAGTAAGAGCAGTGAGGGGCTGGAGAACCCCGGCTTTTAAAAATCAAGGGACCCTAAACCCGACACCCTAAAACCTACCCAGGGGGAGGAAACTACTTCGCAAGGGATTCGGCGTGGTGCCTCCGCACGTCGTCGGTGATGGACGCCGGGAGCATCTGCAGGACTCCGTTGGCCATTTCCTTAAGTCCCTAAACCCTAAAACCCTAAACCCTAGACCCTAAACCCTAAACCCGAAACCCTAAAAGGGTCGGCGAAGAGGGGAGAAAGCTCGGCAGCCCTCAGCACGGGCTGTTGCCCATCCGGGCTCTGAGTAGGGAATGGGGGGATTATCCTTCAAAGGGTATACGTAGAGTACTATGGGGATATAGGGGTTTAGGGTTTTGGGCTAGGGTTTACCTCATCCTCGCAATTCCCTACTAAGAGCCAGCAAGCCTTCAGGGGGTTCCTGCCCCGAAAATGAGTCAAGCGAGGCGGCACATGCTTCGGAAGCTCTCTTGGCCTGCAGGGCAAAGTGGCAGGGCATGAGAGCTTCCAAACCCTACCCGGTCAAAGGATCCCCGTGCCTCGAATACATCATTTCAACCCCTAAGGTTTCCCCTTAATGTAGGACCTAGGACCCAGGAACCTCAGGTAACTTCCCTGAGCAAGGATTTTTGGATCCACCCCCCCGGACATTCAGTGTGTCGGCCCCTGGGGTTTGAACCTGCTGTTTCGGGGCCTCAACTGGCATAAGCTTCCACACTTCTGTGAAGACTGCTGCCCGGCTTTTGCCCGGACACTCTATGAGCGAAGGAACGAGTTCAATCACCGGTCCGCGAATCAGCCTCTAGCAGTGGCCGCTTTGTGCGGTTTGTCCAGTTCTATGCAGGAGCAAACAAGGACGAGTGGCAACACACAAAGTAAAGCCTAAACTGCCGAAACTTTTTTCGAGGAAGGAGCCATCATTCCGAGCGCCGCTAGAACGGAGCTGCTCCCCCGAGGGGCCGGCGGCAAAATGCAGGCACTCGGCCAGCTACGAGGGAGCTCGTATCTGGCCGAGTGCCCGTGCCTGCCGGCCCCTCAGCGGCGCAGCTCCGTCCAGCGCTCGGCCTTGGGATTGAAGATGAACGTCTCGTCGAGTTCACTTCCGCCATAACAACTCCCATCGCTTGGGCCTTGAGATCACAGATTCCCAGAATGGTTCGAGGCAGGCGCGACAGCAGTCGGCATCCGACACAACCGTAGAGGCCAACTTCGCTTGAACAGGAATGTGCCCTGCTGGGCAAGTGTGAGCTGCGCAAGTCCTCAAGCAGCAAAAGTCTTCACTCACAGCAGGAGCCTCCGCAGACTGTTGGATGAATCCAGGCTGGCAGGGATGGTATGCCTGTGCACATGTTTGCGCACACTGGGGAATGGTCTCGAGCGCTTCATAGGTTCCGTTGTTGCAAATGTAACCTCCACCACTCGGGATAAATCCTGTTGCACATGGAACCGCACAAAGGAAGCCATCAAAGGCATTGTTGCAGGAACTGAGATCCTGGGAGTTGTTGACAACGGGCACAGTTGGGCATGGATTGCCCGCTTGCGCGACAGAAACACCAAGAACAACCCCGCGCGCTTCTCCCATTCGCCTCACTAAAGCAGTGGCACCTCCATAACTGGGGGCGAAGTTGATATCAGTGTTCTGAACTTGAACCTTCACAACCCCACTCGAAAAATCCAAGAGCCCGCCCACAGCATACATGCCAATGACGCCCTTATCCGCGATGGCATCACAGGAGTCTGCCGGGATGACACTGTCATCTGGAGCCACTGCGTAGCACGTGATGACGGCATCGCCTGGAAGCAGGCCTTTTGCCACACAGTCTGTCAGCATGTCCACAGCTGGCGGGTTGCTCTGACAGCCAGCTCCGCGGGCAACGCTGCCACGGCATGTCTGCGTCAAGCTGGTCATCACAGGTGTGCCTTGTTCGCGTGTCAGCACCATGTCTCCAGAAGCACTACCGGTCAGGCTGTGGTAGGTTCCCAAAATCACTTTCAGCTGGCCAGGACTTGATGGAGAAGTTGCGGCGCAAAACAGCGAGGAATGGGCTTGTGCAAGCTGGGCCCATTGTGCAATGAGCACAAGGACTGCACATTGGGGGGGGGGGGGGGGGGCCCTACGCCACAAAGTGCAAGCCAACAGCTCCCAACTGAAGTGTAAGGTGCCAGGCCTGCAGCAACAGCTTGTTGGCGGCGTCGTCGCCAAAATCGCTCTGCACAAGCATCATGGCCTGTAGCCAGAAGAAGGAGGTTCGTGAGGGCTTTCGATGTATAAGGTCCGGAGGTTCTAGCTGTTGGCCATGCAAAGCCTATGACTGAAGCCCTAAAGTCAAGTCGTTCAGGTGCTTCAGCGTGTAGGGTTTCGACTCTCACGCTGGCACAGGCGGGGCTCTTCTGATGAGGTTCCGGTGAAAATACACCCGCCGAGCGGACTGCATAGACTACACGGCCAAAACCTAGGAACTGTACACCTCCATCACACGCGCAACCCTTGCAGCTGACACACGCTGATTGCGGACTACAGATGCTCAACCAGGCACACAGGATACGCCCACCATGTGCGCGGGAATCCTTTTCTAATCGAGGCTTCAGTTGCTACAGGCCCCACAGCCACTCTCCTTACAAACCGTATACATCTGTTCCAGGCCCGTGAAGAGGTGAAACACTTCCAAATTCAGCCGACCCCTACTCGTCTTACTGAAAAACCGAAAAAGCTGATAATGCTCAAAGATTAAAAAAGCTGGAACAAAAGTACTTCAGTGGTTCGTCTGGAGGCTCTCGACTTGGGCCCCGATGTTTTTGCAATCGTTCTTATGGCGTGCATGCAGGATGTCTCGAGGGACTCTTCCTGCAGAAGAGCATTCCCCCGCTTGGGATAACTATGGGGACCGTGTAGGAGCTCTCTTGCCACTCTCCGACTCTCCCTCTCATCCAGCAGATTTTCGTCTCTCCGCATGTCTCCGTCTGCAACAGCTCACGCTTTGGAAAAAAACAGATGCCAGTCAAGGGCAGGTTGCCGGGAGTTGCAGTGCCACAGGGAACTGCCGAGGCAGAACTACACTTGCTTATTCAAACAGCTGCAAAGATCTTTTTCCATCATGACATGTGTTATCTGCTTACATTTTATCTGTAATGATATGATTCTGTTCTGTTAGAGTACTATAATGATACTGGGTGTTATCACACTAAGCAGCTTTGAGTACGGCAAGGTGGATACTTGTAGTTCAAGGCTCCCGGATGCGGCAGCCTGCAGGCCGGCAACGCAGCGCAGGGCAGGTACAACGGGCGAGCTGGACCCTTCGTTGAACCCATGCATATCCTCTTGAGCCCTAATCCCTACAAACCCTAAACCCTAAATAAACCTTAAACCCTAAACCCGAAACCCCAAAACATTAAAGCCCTCTTCACCAGGAAACTGGGAACAGCCGTCAGGCCTTGAACCCGAAAGCGTAAACCCAGCATCATTCTGCGGAGCTTTCGGCCGCTTTGTTAAACCCTAAACCCTAAACTCTAAACCCTAAACCCTAAACCCTAGGGGTTGCAGGGCTCCTTCATGATCTCGTGCGTTGGCCCCTAAACAATAAACCCTAAATCTTGAAACCCTCAACCCTCAGCCCCACCAGGAGGGGCTAGTGGGCCCTCTAAACCCCACAATCGAGCCTATAGAGCCCGGACTCTCTGAGGTATGTATAGTATCTCTAAACCCTAATCCCTAATCCCTCAACCCCATCATCGACCCCAGAAAGGGCTTTCTAAGGAAATACACCATCCTGGTAACCATCCCCACGCCCCTCTGCAGCGCGCCCAAGTTGTCGAGCCCTGCCAGTTCAAGGCAGCATCGATCGTCTTCGGAAAGTGCTGCTGAGGCCCGGTCGCCGATTGAAGCCTAAGTTCGTCCCCTTAAGGACCCTTGCCTGGCCCTGTAAAACTTAACCCTAAACCCTAAACCCTAAACCCTAAACCCTAAACCCTGAACCCTAAACCCTAAACCCTAAACCCTAAACCTAAACCCTAAACCCTAAACCCTAAACCCTAAACGCTCCGATGATGCTGCGCCTTGCGCGGCAACCTGGCCGAAGGTTCTCAAAGCGTGTTTGTCCGCCTCAACATGACGAGAGGGGCCACCCTGTGGCTGTTTCGAATCCCGATAAGCTTAGGGTTTAGGGTTTAGGGTTTAGGGTTTAGGGTTTAGGGTTTAGGGTTTAGGGTTTAGGGTTTAGGGTTTAGGGTTTAGGGTTTAGGGTTTAGGGTTTAGGGTTTAGGGTTTAGGGTTTAGGGTTTAGGGTTTAGGGTTTAGGGTTTAGGGTTTGGGGTTTAGGGTTCAAGGCTCAAGGTTTAAGGTTTAGGGCGAATATCCCAAACCTATACACTTGTAAACTAAACACCATCTTTTGAGACCCACTTACCCCCCCAAAGGATATCGACCCCGAAATTTCAAGGCCTATAAACCCTAAACTTGGTCCTAAACCCCAGCCCTACACCCAGGAACCCCAAAATTTGCCCAAAAACCTATATTCCCTTGACCCCAAATCCAAGTACCCCGACAACCTGTATACCGTAAACCCCCTAAACCCTAAAACTAAAAACCCTAAACCCTGAACCCTAAACCCTAAAACCCTAAACCCTAAACCTAAAACCCTCGGTTCAGGTGGCGCCGTCGCAGCCTCACGCTGGACGTTGAACTGCAAGGGCTCCTAGGGAGTCCTGCCTGGTCCTACCAGGATGGGCGCTTATAGCCCCACAACCCCTGAAAAGGCACTTTACTAGGGTCGATGATGATTTTGCGGGTTTAGGGTTTAGGGTTTAGGGATTAGGGTTTAGGGTTTAGGGTTTAGGGCTTAGGGTTTAGGGTTTAGGGATACTATGCCCTCTAGTCCCTAAAAAGGCCCTGTGTGGGGGTCGATTGTGTGGGTTCATTGAGGCCGTGTGGCCCATCCTGGTACTCGAAAGCTGAGTCGCCTCACTTCTGCGGGAGGTCCTTCACGGCCCGCAGGATCTGGCTCATGGCTTCCTGGAGCTCAGGGTTTAGGGTTTAGGGTTTAGGGTTTAGTGTTATTAGGGTTCAGGGTTTAATCTGACCCCATGGCTTCCTTGAGCTCCGTGTTCACCGGATCCCCCGCCACGTGCGAGATGACCCACTTGGGCGCGACGCTCTCGGCCTCGGCCACGGACCCCTTCTTCACGGCTTTCACGGTCATCGGCACCGACTTGCTGAAGTCCAATCCTTGTTTAGGGTTTAGGGTTTAGGGTTTAGGGTTTAGGGTTTAGGGTTTAGGGCTCCTAAAGAGATTGGCCCTTAGAAGCCAAAAGAGAGACTCCTAAAGGGATCATCCTCCTAAACCCAAGAAGGGTTTAGGCTTAAGAGTCGAGACGCGGTTTCACAAAGAAGGGTCTAAGCTAAGGAGTAGGGTCTAGAAAAAATATCAAAGAAATCCCAAGCGCCTACTGTCTTGATAATTAGAATAGGGCCTTGGGGGTTCTGATAGTATCACTATACTAGTATCATTATATATCGGCCAAAAGGTAGTACTGTTCGCTAAAAATCCGACCCCTACCGTACCGAGAATCCCTAAACCCTAAACCCTAAACCCTAAACCCTAAACCCTAAACCCTAAACCCCGACAGTCCGAGAATCCCAACGGCTTGGCAGTGAAGGTGATCTCCTTGCTCGAGCCATCGGGGAGGAGGAAGGTGAAGACCACACCCGGAGCTGGTGCGGCCACCGTGGGCTCCTCCACCATCTTGTCCACCTTGGGGTTTAGGGTTTAGGGTTTAGGGTTTAGGGTTTAGGGGTTAGGGGTTTTGGGGTTTAAGGGTTTAGGGGTTTTAGGATTTTGGGGTTTAGGGTTTAGGGGTGTAGGGGTTTAGGGACCTTCTCCACCTTGGGAGGCTCTGCAACCGCCACAGCAGCGGCTGGGGGAACCTCCTCCACAACACCCTCGGTCTCGGCAGCACAGCACGCGCAGAAAGCCATGACTCCCAGGGCAGAAAGGGGGTGGGATCGGAGGCACACAGGAACTTTGAGCAAAGACCTTGGCGTTAGGGTTGGGGTTTAGGGTTTAGGGTTTAGGGTTTAGGGTTTGGGGTTTAGGGTTTAGGGTTTAGGGTTTAGGGTTTAGGGTTTAGGGTTTAGGGTTTAGGGTTTGGGCACCAAGAAACAAGCAGCAAGGGGTCCTAGGGGAGGCATGTTGGCCACTTGAGTTTCGAGTTTGTCTGTTACTTGGTAGCCCGGTAACCATATTATAATAAGGGAATTGGGGGTTGGTTATTTTATAAGGGAACCCATAGCCAAAAAAAAGGTGAAGGGTACCACTGGGCTACCACTAGCCCTAAACCCTAAACCCTAAACCCTAAACCCCAAACCCTAAACCCTAAACCCTAAACCCTAAACCCTGGGTACCACTGGGCTACCAAGGTTACTAAGGGTTCAGGCTTCAAAGGGGCTTGTACGGGCTCAGGGGGTGCTGGCATAGTGGGTGACCGCATCACATCGTGACACCGAAGAAAGCTTAGAAGCCAAGAACCCCTTTGTTGCCCCGAACTAGCCCTAAACACTAAACCCTAAACCCGAAACCTAAACCCTATAAGCCCTAAATGGGATTAGGGCAGCCCTGAACTCGAAGCCCTAAACCCTAAACCCTTCTTTGTCCCTAAATAACCCTAAACCCTAAACCCTAGCCCTAAACCCTAAACCCTAAACCCTAAACCCTAAACCCCCCTAAAGCAGGATCACGGTGCCGCCTTCTGGACGCCGTTCTCCCACTCGGGATCCACTTGCGCTGAAGCTGCAATCTCCTACTTAGACACATCCGTGAGCGTTGAAACTTAGGTTTAGGGTTTAGGGTTTAGGGTTTAGGGTTTAGGGTTTAGGGTTTAGGGTTTAGGGGTTTAGGGCAGAGGGTTTAGGGTTTTAGGGTTTTAGGGTTTTAGGGTTTTAGGGTTTTAGGGTTTAGGGTTTTAGGGTTTTAGGGTTTTAGGATTTTAGGGTTTTAGGGTTTTAGGGTTTTAGGGTTTTAGGGTTTTTGGGATTTTAGGGTTTTAGGGTTTTAGGGTCTAGGGGTTTAGGGTTTTCGGGTTTAGGGCAGAGGGCTTATAGGGTTTAGGGGTGGGGGGGGGGGGAGGTGTTGAATCAGGGCACCGAATGCGCCCATTGCGGAGACCAAATCTGCCACGTGCTTTGTTGAGAAGCGGCGCTCCCAGAAGTTGTGCAATTGGGTCCACGCCAGCATGGTGACTTTCTAGGATGGCCCTCTTGAAGTCAACAAGGGAAACTAGAAGATGTCCCGAGGGCCTACCGCGCTTTCAGGGACACGGTTCTGGGCTGTATTGGGTCATGGTTGCGGGGTCGTGGACTTCTTAACAAGGCCAGGGTAAAGGACTAGGCTGATAACTCTGCTGCGCTGCTCCTGCTCTGCACTTGAATGCACCCCGAACGCTGCGAAATGCAGGATTTCAATGTCCACCAACAAAACACCTTCCCGCGTCCTGAACCATCTAAGCCCTGAGCCTCAACCCTAAACCCTAAACCCTAAACCCTAAACCCTAAACCCTAAATCCAGAGATTGCAGAAACTAACCCGTTCACTCCTCTAAAGCACGCTCGAAGTCCACCGCGTCAGCCTCACGAACAGTAGCTGACACGAACAGCCCCGCTCTCAGCTTTGTTGCGGGTTTCTCCTTGCGTGCAGCTTCAGGTTTCGTGTCTCGAATTTCGGAACTTGGCTTAGTCCCACTTGGCTCATGCCTACAGCAGGCTTCGGTTCCAGGTTTTGGTTAGGGATCTGGGTTGAGGGATTCTGCATGACATGCCATCTACGAAACGCCAAGTCCTACACACCATGATCCAAAACCGCTATCAAGTATTTCTGCACATCCCGATATACGAGTAGCTCTCCAAATTGGGGTCTTTTTGGTGGTGTGTTATAAGGCTGCCGTACTGTAGATAGGACCCCAAAAGGGGGCCAGAACTACCCATATAGGGTTTAGGGTTTAGGGTTTGGGGTTTAGGGTCTAGGGTTTAGGGTTTAGGGTTTAGGGTTTATCTCCCAAGTGCTGGCCTGGGCATTCGCGACCTGGGGCACCTTCGATGGGATGCTCTGAAGTGTCGAGTCGCTTCCCACGAGCTTAGTGTGGCTTTGGCGGGCATAATTGTTTGAAACTTTTTGGGTTCGGGCTTTTGTGCTTTAGTTTTTTTTTTGTGACGGGTTTAGGGTTTAGGGCTTTATGGAGGGCTTAAGGAAACAAAACCGGTTCAGGCTGTCAGCAACTTCAGGCAAAAAGGTTGCGCCTTAGAGGGCTCACAGAGTTTGTCTTTTTGCCGGGGGGGGTGGGGGAGGGGGGGGGGGGGGGGGGGGGGGGGGGGGGGGGGGGGGGGGGGGGGGGGGGGGGGGGGGGGGGGGGGCAGAGAGGGTGTAGTTGGGACGCAAGCCCCAAACCCTAAACCCTAAACCCTTAGGGGGTTGACCTAAACCCTAAACCCTAAACCCTAAACCCTAAACCCTAAACCCTAAACCCATCCGCGAAGACAATCCCCGGCCTGCACCCTGAAGATGTAGGCACGGCCGATGGCAAGCCTGGAGAGGACATGCCACACCCACACGAGTCGAAGGCATGTGCTTCATGTAGGGGCCTTCATAATTTCAATAGTTTTTTGTTGTTCTGGAGGGCTCGTTATTACGGTATACTTATACAGGGACCGTTAGGGAATACTAAACTTCGTTATATCGACCCCTATAATATGTCTTCGTCGGTGCCTTTAGAAGGAATTTTGTGGGCAATTCCTTTTCTCGCCTTGCTTATGTAGGTGCCGGATGCTGATGAACATGTACTCGTGCTGTCCGTTTCGCTTCCGGAGAAAAACCCTAAACCCTCACCCCTAAACTCTAACCCTAAACCCTAAACCCCAAACCCTAACCCCTAAACTCTAACCCTAAACCCGCTTTTGCACTCCAAAAGCCCCTAAACTCTAACCCTAACCCCGCTTTTGCACTCCAAAAGCGCTGCCTGTCACCATCTCGCAGTGGCTGGCCTGCCTGGGGCAGGGAGCGGCGAGAGAACGCCGGGGGGGGGGGGGGGGGGGGGTCTGGGTTGGTGGTTTCCAGCCTTCAGAAGTCGCTGACTGAAGCCTTCTGGTGGCTTTTGGGAGGCCCCAACTTTCTCCAGCCACACAGCATCAGCCCCAAACCCTAAACCCTAAACCCTAAACCTTAAACCCTAAACCCTAAACCCTAAACTGCAACACACCAAAGCTCCGCATCCGACATGTCGGACCCCCCCTGGTCCGCCTCACCAACTCTGCATCCATTCACCTTGCTTGCTGTGCTAAGGGGTATAAGGGGTATAAGGGGTATAAGGGGTATAAGGGGTATAAGGGGTATAAGGGGTATAAGGGGTATAAGGGGTATAAGGGGTATAAGGGGTATAAGGGGTATAAGGGTTTAGAGTTTAGGGGACC
Organism: Symbiodinium natans; assembly: GCA_905221605.1. Taxonomy (NCBI): domain Eukaryota; class Dinophyceae; order Suessiales; family Symbiodiniaceae; genus Symbiodinium; species Symbiodinium natans. The sequence goes on along the minus strand of CAJNDS010002736.1, from coordinate 205,239 downwards.
TTAGGGTGCTCCATCGGGGACCCCCCCCCCCCCTCCCCAAACAACAAAGGGCCCTGAGTTTTAGGCAGCTTCCTTCCCGAGGATTTGGAGGCTCATGGTACTTATTCACCAGAAATAACTGTACCTATCACCCACTGATAAGCCCCTCAAGTGCCCGAATATGGGGTTTCATAAGGGGCCCTGTATGCCAACATACTTTTAAGGGGTTTAAGGGCCAACCCTGAGAGTCACAGTCAAGGGACGCAAGGATGGACCCTTATCAGGGACCAAAGGAGTTCTCTACGGGCTATTTAGGGGCTACTTAGGTATGCCCATTTAGGGGGTTTGGGGTTTAGGGTTTAAGGGTTTAAGGGTTTAAATTGGTATGCGGGGTCCCTTATGAATGCTAAACTTCAAAAGTCACAGGAGAAAAGCTTCGACAAGGAAATTGAGCTGTGGGGTTGAGCGACATCTTGAAAAATCTGTTGACATCGACTGTAGGCTGTAACATTACAAACACGAATGACCCATGCCTAGCAGGCTGGAAAAAAATGTCAAAACTGCAAAACCGCCATCTCTGGCGCAGCCATCTCCTGCGACATGTGCGTAACAAAGCCCTACCCTGCCCCCCGCACTCAGCAGTAAGAAGAACAACCTTGTTCGAGCAAACTGAACCCCAGGTCCTCGCACCTGCCTCCAAAATGGAACGCACGGTGCTATTTAACTAGTCTTCATGTTCTTACGAAAATCAAAAAAAGGGGGTCAGCACAGCAGTCTCATGTATGTTGGGTGCCCCCACGGCGCCCGGAGAGTTTAGGCAACGAGGAGGATCTGGGCTCGAAAAAATGCTCCCCCGCCAGAATTCTCTTGTATAAAAAACAGCTCGCAAAAACAAGATAGGTGCATGTGTTCATTTTGCTCCGGCCTGGAAAAAAAGAACTTCCCGCCATAATTTTTTCTAAAATGAATTTCCCGGGAAGATTTTGTTTTGAGCCGCTCGTTCAGGAAACTCATTCTTTCTTTGAATTCACGCTTGGGGGGCTGGAATCCTGAAGAAAATGTCCCGGGTCAGGCGATTTTTTCTGAAAGTTTTTTCTTGTACGCCTGGAATCTCTTGTTTCTGGAGCTGTTTTCCTGAATGCGAGAGCGGCTCAAAACAAAATATTCCCGGGGTTTTTGTTTTGGAAAAAAATATGGCGGGAAAATTCTTTTTGTCCAGGCCGCTAACTTGTTGTTTGCGAGCTGTGTTTCTTGAAGGTCGTAGTCGGGCCGTAGTACATTAGCCTCTCGTCTGTGCACCGCCCAACACACACCCATGAAGCAGCAAGGCGAATTCCGAGCTACCGTCCGCTATGCCTGCAATTCTGTGTCCCCAAACATTGCAAGGACATCAAACTGGAAAACGTTGGCCGCTACTGCCTCGCACAGACCCCTCCTTTCGGAGCAAGATATACTATGTTGGTGCTTGTCCGGGTTGCTCTTCAACAACATGGGACATACACCGCAGTCGCGACATGTCCCCATGATTTTTGACCCCATGGTCTTGTGAGCAAGCGTACGCCCATGCGCAGCCATGATTCAAAACCTTTAGGCCCCTACTGCGAAACTTATTTTCCCGCACCGATTTGTTCTCAACCCAAAATCCCCTTGACTTTTGAAAGTTAGCACTTATGAATCGAAATAAGGAAAATACCCAAAATATGTGAAGGGAAACTTGTGCTGTGGTTTGGTATCGGGATGGTCGAGCTTGACGGCCTGCTCTGGGTCCTAGCCCTAAACCCTAACCCTAAACCCTAAACCCTAAACCCTAAACCCTAAACCCTAAGCCCTAAGCCCTAAGCCCTAAGCCCTAAACCCTAAACCCTAAACCCCAAACCCTAAACCCTAAACCCTAACCTTGATTTTTTACCAGTTGGCTTGTGATCGTGTTTGCATCCAGGCCCCTGCTCCGCGCTAGGACAGTGCAGAAACAATTCGCAGCTCTGGTGGGTTCTAAAACCCTTTTTTGCAGCCGGACTGAGAGCGTTGCCGGAATGGGAGCCAGGGGACATGAATAGATGCACCACTCTTTCCCTTCTGACCACCAAAATGAGTGAGACTTTAGAACCCTAAACCCTAAACCCTACACCCTAAACCCCAAACCTCAAATCCTAATCCCTAAACCCGAAACCCTAAACAACTAAACACCACTTTCCACCTGCAGGTGAGCCGCACGCACCAGCCCAGCTCCCAAAGGGCGCACGGAGAGCTGCACCTCGAGGGGGCCGACAAAAGTAAGAGCAAACGAGGTAGGGTTTAGGGTGTTTAGGGTGTTTAGGGTGTTTAGGGGGTTTAGGGTATTTAGGGTATTTAGGGGGTTTAGGGTGTTTAGGGTGTTTGGGGGGTTTAGGGTTTAGGTTTTAGGGTTTAGTGCTTAAGGCATATGTTTTTTTTGAGGGCTGTGCTACTAAATCCTTCCACTCGCACTATACTCCTGAGGGCCCGGTCTCTTGCTAAGCCCTACCGGCATGCCGAATTCACTTCGCTTTAGGTTTTTCGGGTTTAGGGTTTTAGGGTTTAGGGTTTAGGGTCTTTTTGTTGCCCGGGTTGACAGGGTTGCTGTTGTTCACATACAAAGGGGCATGGCGAACGCCCCTTCGATATTCTCGAACTCTGAGTACACGAATTTCACGGACAAAAAAACCTAAGCCGTGTGAAGCCCTAAACCTAAACCCTACACCCTAAACCCTAAGCCATGGGGGTCCAGGCATGATCGACGTTGTCCACGGCACAAACCTGCAGGGAGGACGGGGGACAGAGCATACTCCGTGATTTCCGGGGCTTAGGGTGTAGGGTTTGAAGTTTAGGGGCTTAGGGGGTTTTCAGGTTAAGGGTCCGATGGTTCGGGGCTTAGGGATTTTTAGGGTTGAAGGGGATTGAAGGTTCGGGGCTTAGGTTTTTAAGGTTTAGGGCTTGGGGTTTGAAGGTAAGAGGTTTAATCGCTCACGTTCGGACAAGAAAGGCGAGGCATGCGGTCAGCAGTCTCGTTGAGGGAGCCCTATAAGGCTCAGGTGACACTCAAAACGTGGTTGTTGCTAAGCTCCAAGCTCAATCAAACAAACAACACTACCACTCACTGTCGTATTTCTCGGGCTACCTCTCAGTACTGCTCCACAACTGTTTGGCCTGAACCCTGTTTCCTCAACCCTACACCCTGAACCCAAAAACCCCAAACCCTAAAGCGGGCAGATTCTACTGAACCAGTCAACCCCTCCCTCTCCTCATGGATAAAACCTCTTTACCCCTCGCTGCCAAACTTGAACGATCACTCTCATTCTCTTATACCCTAAACCCTAAACGCTAACCCCTAAAGCCTAAACCCTAAACCCTAGACCCTAAACCCCTCGACCCCGATTTGAAAGACCCTATAACCCTACACCCTTTACAGACCCTGATTGCGCCATTACTGCTACAGAACCCAGTTGCCCCCACGAAACCGCCCCGAGTCATTGCCCTTCTAACCCCCCCCCCCCCCCAAACAATCAAGCCAGACAGCCAACAAAGAACATGAAAACCGTCATGCCAGCATACTCTTCTTCTGGTCTTTGTGTAGACAACAACACACACTTTCATTTATTATGAAAATCATCACCCTAAACCCTAAACCCTAAACCCTAAACCCTAAAACCCTAAACCCTAAACCCTAAACCCTAAAACCCTAAACCCTAAAACCCCCAAAGCCTGTAAGTACGGAAGCAGCCTCCGGCCCGACGTTGAGGCCAGAGAGCGTGACGCGGCAACGCTCCACATCGGCCCCGATCCGCGTCTCCCCACAGGGCAGGTAGTAGACGAGGCAGCCCTGGAAAGCTGGGTTTAGGGTTTAGGGTTTAGGGTTTAGGGTTTAGGGCTTAGGGTTTAGGGTTTAGGGTTTAGGGTTTTCAGGCTGGAAGCTTTGAGTTTGAAGGGTTTCGGGTTGGGGGTTTAAGGTTGAGGTTTTACTTGGAAGCCCTTTTTGCCTTAGCAAGTACGTCTGTGGGGAGTGTTACAAGGGTTTCTAGTACTGATTAAGTAGACTTACTAAGCCACCAGGGCTTTCAAGTAGGGTTGAGGGTTAGGGTTGGCCCCTAAACCCTAAACCCTAAACCCTAAACCCGAAACCGTAAACCGTAAACCCTAAACCCTAAACCCTTGGGGACTGCCGGTTGAGAATCCTCCTTGCTCTACGGAGGCCTTTGCTTGACCGCCATCATTCTCAATGCCGCACCCCCAAAGATACGGGAGGGAGTTCATGTTCGGGTTTAGGGTTTAGGGTTTAGGGTTTAGGGTTTAACCCTAAACCCTAAACCCTAAACCGATTCTGCCCCTGACTAGACCCCTACTCCTCTCTCCCTGCCTTGAGGGCAGGATCTGGATGAAGATTGACCAGCTTTGGTGCCTCAGTGGCGGCTTCAAGGGGCGGGCGCCTTGGGAGCTGAGAAAGTGAGAAAATAGCAGCCTGGGCTTAATTATAGGGGTTTCACTCATTCTAAAGAGACTCATATCTTGGGATGTTCGCCCTTCTACTAACAGTCCTAAACGGGGACCATAGAACCCCTACATCCGAATATGTTTCAGTATACATATATGATAACATAAAAGATACTCACAATATTTCTGGTAATAATCAGTACTAACAAAACTATTCCTGCCACATCTAAAAACATATGTATATATATATATACGTATGTATATATATATATATATGGTAACATAGTAATACTAACATGTTCCAGGTAAAAATCAAGATAAAGAGAACGCTCATCTCAACAAATTCTCCAAAGCAGGAAGCTCCCTCGGCCCCGGGCCTTAGGCACATCGTCAATGTCCATCCCAATGCAGTGCATGCCCAGCTTAGCCAACTCCGCCTCGCGGTTTAGGGTTTAGGGTTTAGGGTTTAGGGTTTAGGGTTTGGGGTTTAGGGGTTTGGGGTTTAGGGTTTGGGGTTTAGGGTTGCGGGTCTCAGGCTGTTGGGATCATCTAGGCGAACCTCCCTGTGCTTCAAAAGTAGCCACGCAAACATGCGATTTTGTGGCCTTGGAGCTGGCGGTCACCCGAGGGCACGCTTCTGGGCAAGAGTTCACCGTAAAACCTAAACCCTAAGCTTTCGCCCGCCGCCTCACGTTGGCGATGCTGCTTCTCACGCTTGGCAGCAAGCTGAGCTTCATCAAGCGCCTCAGACAGATGAGAATGCTATATTCGCCTCGGCGTCTGGAACAAGCAGACCCGGATCGGGCCTCCTTCCCCCTAACCCAACCCTTCCCCCATGCGGGGCTTCTGGCGCCACACCCCCCCGCCCCCCCTTTGACCCCTCTGCCCTTCCTCCCCTTTTTTTGCTCCTTTCCTGTCCTGGGGCCGGCCCGGCTGCCGAGGCGGCGCGCGCAAGCGTTTACAATTACCTACTATATTGCTGTATATCTAAACTACTATATTTCTTGTTTATTATTTTTTTATTACCATACTCCTCTACTACTATATGACTATACTACTAGATTACTAGACTACTAGATTACTAGATTACTAGATATTTCTGTCCGCATGACTATACTACTATATAACTACCTTACTATAATATTATACTCCATTTTCACATAATTACTACAGTACTATAATACCGAATAAGATCACTGTGTTTCTTTTATTCCTATCTCGCAAAAATACTACATTACTTCTAGTATTCTGCGACTAGTATTACCATCTCTCGATAATCGGCTAAAATACTATATTACTTTAACAATATCCTGGGTTTAGGGTTTAGGGTTTAGGGTTTAGGGTTTAGGGTTTAGGGTTTAGGGTTTAGGGTTTAGGGTTTAGGGTTTAGAGTCGATGATTCTCAGGTTCTTATGGCATTGACAGACAGCCTGGGGGCATTCTGAGGTCTCCGCGAAGCTTTCTTGAATTCCTGGCCGGGGGCCGGGGGCGAGCGGGCCCTTTTAGGGTTTAGGGTTTAGGGTTTAGGGTTTAGGGCTTAGGGCTTAGGGTTTAGGGTTACCACCACCAAGCTCCAAACCGGACCGACCAGACAGGATGCAAGAAGCAGCCGCGAGGACTGTTTAGGGCTTAGCTTTTAGGGTTCAGATTACTCACGTTGGTTGTAGCGTCCTTCATGGAGGGGGTTCAAGGGAGGTGTGGAACCCAAGGTTCCCTAATACTCCCCCACTACTCCCCCCCAGTGAGGACCCTCTCAAGGATGCAGCCCTGGCCTTTCAAAGCATCCAGCTGTGAGACAAGATCCGCTTCGCGGTCCTGCGAAGAACACGCGCCGGGTTCGGGCAGGAAGGGCTCGGGGTTTAAACCCAGACCCCTGAAGCCGCACCTTTTGAAACCCTTGAAACTCTCAGGTCCTTAGCCCTCCCCCCCCCAAACTCGTTCCCCCCCCCCCCCAAAACCCCCCCCCACCCCCACCCCAAGTGTTTAAGACACTAGCGGTCCTCCGGCCACCACTCTGTGCTTCAATGCAAAAGGGCTTGTGTAACAAAGGGGCCTGAATAACTCGAATAGGGTTTTGGGGGGTTGTTATAGTATATTGTTCCAGGGACCCTAAGGGAATACTATTGGTAACTATTCCGACCCCTTTTACCCTAAACCTATTACCCCAAACTTCCTAAACCCTAAGCCCTGACCCCTAAGCAGGATTCTGAGAGGGCCTGCCGACATGGCCCCTTAACCTGAATCGACCTCGTCCTGCAGCAAAGTCTTGCCTTAACTTGGTTGAGGGTTCTAGGGTTTAGGTAGGGTCTTTGTTGATAACAAACATTTTGAGGTCTGTAGGGTTTAGCAGACTTCGGGTTAAGGGCATGCGTTCTTGGGGTTCAGGGCTACTTCTCTTGAGAACTCTCAACCCGAAGGACAAAGAAAGCAGGGTCCCAAGGTCGAACCCTAAACCCTAAACCCTAAACCCTAAAGTCCTGCTGGAGCTTCCGCTCCTCCTCCAAACGATATCTCAGCTCCTGCTCCTGCGGAACGCCATGGGCTGCAACAAGGGCTTGCCCTAAACCCTAAAACCTAAACCCTAAACCCTAAACCCTAAATAAACCCTAAACCCAAGGGGTTCAGGTTGCAGGAACGCAGGGAGCCCCATGTCATCTGATATCCCTTAGCTAAAGAATATATGCCTTATTTTGGCTGGCAGCTACCTACTATAAAGAGGTCCTACTGAACCTAGGCATACCGGTCTATCTGGGAAGTTTCTCGACCCAACAAAACCCCAACCTGTGGCGCAGTGTGCAAAGTTTGCCAAGCTGCGAATGGGCGCAGTACGATTACGGCAGCCCGTGAAGGAATCATCCAGGCACAAAAGAGCCCTCAGCCCCTTCTTTGGGGGTTAGCAGTGGGCCATCATGGCAAGGTAAGGCTTGCTTGTGCTATCATTATGCGCAAAGGGAACATTCCTAGCTGGAGGCCTTCTTGGGGATGCGATCTGGGATGTTCACCCTTCTGCTAACAGCCCTTAGTAGAGATTATCGCGCCCCCTATTGCAATCCCTACTAAGGACTGTTAGCAGAAGGGGGTAACATCCCAAGATGCGATGGACGCACAAAACACCCTAAACCCTAAACCCTAAACCCTAAACCCCCAAGCCCTACTTTCTCCCGAATTGCCAAGGGGGGAGCCTTTCGAGCTTCGGCTCGCTGCTGCAGCTCCTCTTTTACTGAGCAGGACTCAGGGCTTCGACTGGGGATGTTCCCCCTGATACTAACAACCCTAAACCCTAAACCCTAAACCCGAAACCCTCCCCCTTATTCTAACAGTCCTTAGTAGGGACGAAAACAGGGGGTACTACAATCCGGGTACCCGAATCCCTATTAAGGACTGTGAGCACAAGGGAGAACATGCCAAGTTGCGACTCTAGGGTTGAGGGTTTCAGATGGAAGGGTTTAGGGTTAAGGGCTCCCCCTCTCTCTCTATACATATAATATATATATATATATATATATATATATATATATATATTTCTACATATATAACATATATATATATATAAATATCTCTGGATTGAGGGGATTTCGCGGGCAGATTAGGTGTGATTTGGGGTGCCTTAAGCTTGGAAGGTGGATCTACAGGATGATCTCTATCAGCACACCTAACCTAAGCTAAATCTCGCACACTCTGGTGTGCGGCACGCAAGGCGTCAGAATCAGCAATTATCATGGCTGCTGCTCCATACATAATCACACATATGGCTCCAATGCCCCAATCTCCTAAAACCATAAGGCCCCAAAACCCTAAAACCCTAAACCCCCCAAAAAAGAACCTACAACCCTAAACCATAAACCCCAAACCCTCTGATGAACCCCCGCTTCTGAGGTCCCGTCCACAAACCCAAAAACCCAAAACTCCAAGAGCCCCCCAAACCCAAAAAACCTAAAAGAAAAAAGAACTAAAACCCTAAACCCTAAGCCCTAAACTTCCCCAAAACCCTCCCCCTAAACCCTAAACCCTAAAACCCTAAACCCCGTTCTGGGGACGGGGGTGGGAGGTTGTCCGAGGTCCCAAATCTTTAAACTAACCCTCAAGCCCCCAAAAAAGAACCTAAATCCGTACACCCTAAACCCTAAACCGCAAACCCTAAACCCTAAACCCTAAACCCTAAACCCTTAACCCTAAACCCTAAACCCTAAACTGAACCCTTGCTTCCGAGGTCCTGTTGCTCCAGATCTGAGAGGCGCTTCTGGAGGTCGGCTGCTGACTCTTTGGCCAGCTTCGTCTCCTGCTAAGGAAGTTTAGGGCTTAGGGTTTAAGGCTAGGGTTTAGGGTTTAGGGTTTAGGGTTTAGGGTTGAGGGTTTAGGGTTTAGGGTTTAGGGTTTAGGGTTTAGGGTGTAGGGTTTAGGGTATAGGGTATAGGGTTTAGGATTCAGGGTTGTTTCTGCCACCCGACTAGCCACGGCACTGCGGGGACTACCGTACGACATATGCGGTAACATCCTGTCTAGCTTCAGCAAGTTTAGGGTTTAGGCCTTAGGGTTTAGGGTTTAGGGTTTAGGGCTAGGGTTTAGGGCTTCGCGATTCGGGAGTTCTTTCCCGGTTCAGCCCCCCAAAGGGAAGAACGCCCGACATGGTATCTCTAGGCGTTGACGCTGAACCTGATCACCTTACAAGCAGGGCAGGTCCTTCTGCAGATCTGCATGCTCCTTGCGTAGCCGCTCCTTCTCGGCCTGGTTTAGGGTTTAGGGTTTAGGGTTTAGGATTTAGGGTTTAGGGTTTAGGGTTTAGGGTTTAGGGCCTAAGGAAAACCCTCAACCCCTCAATCGCCGGAGATCCGACCCAGCTGTAGGCTGCAGCAGCGGGGTGGGAGTCAATGGCTTCCAGCAGATGGGATGGCTCTTGAAACCCTCTGAAAAAATATTCCTACCCTGTACTCCTGCACTCTTCTTAAACCCACGAAGTTGAAGGGTCCTATCTAGTAAGCCTCAGGGGTCTCCGTGCACTTGGGAGCATCCCAACCCAGACTCGGAACCAGTGTGGCGCTCATGCTTGAGCCTTTTTAGGGCTCAGGAAACGCTAAACTACCCAACAATATGAGCCAACTTATGGGTGCCTTGAATCCAATCTGAAGTCTCGAGAGTCTAGCAGCAAGCTTGAACCCCACATGTTCGTGCTCAGCAGGCGGCCACATGCTCCAGCTCGTGCTCCTTTTGCTTCTCGAGCCTGCCCCCACCCGTGGGAGAAAGGCTTTGGGGTGTATCGGGAGTGATGAGCTTCTTTCAGCTTCTGGCATTCTTGAAGACCCTCAGATGGATGAACTCGACATTGACTGGGCCCGGTCCTCAGCTTCTCCTCGATCTCCTTCTTCTCCTTTCAGGGTGTCAAAGTGCGCGAGTGCGCTGGACAGGAGACACCGCCAAGTAACTCTGAATGGGGTTAGGGTTTAGGGTTTAGTGTTTAGGGTTTAGGGTTTAGGGGCAAAAACTGGGGCCGTCAGACCCCATGGGCCCCCATGACTAGAAGTGAAGTGCGATTGCAAGCCGCAACCCCACAGGCAAGCTTGCTGCAAGATATTCGACTGGGACGCTCTCAAACGTGACAGCCACGAGACTGCGAAGACCCTAAACCCTAAACCCCAAACCCTGAACCCTAAACCCTAAACCCTAAACCCCAAACCCTAAACCCTAAACCCCAAACCCTGAACCCTAAGCCCGAAAACGCATGAAGTTCCCAAGATGCCCTGAGCCCAGCTCCTCAAAGGCTCGCTCGGCAGCCCGCTGTTTGGCTTCCAGGGCCTGCTCTCCGGTTTCTGTGCAAAGGTTTAGGGTTTAGGGTTTAGGGTTTAGGGTTTAGGGTTTAGGGTTTAGGGTTTAGGGTCTAGGGTCTAGGGTCTAGGGTCACTCTGAGCATGTCGGTGTGGACGTCTGCATCCTTACTGGCTATTCTTAGCCAGACGGGAAATAGATAACTCAATCGCACGCATGTCTAGATGTGGATGCGTGAACCTCGCAAACAACAATCTAGCTGATTAAACTCTAAACCCTAAACCCTAAACCCTAAACCCTGAACCCTAAACCCTAAACCAGACCAAGATCTGCCTCAGAGTTGAGAGCTGCCACCATCCAAAACCAGCCAAAGAGGAAGTTGCACAGGCCAGCTACACTTGGTAGCCCAGCCCCAGTAACAACGTTCCAATAAGGGTTTAAGGTTTAGGGTTTAGGGTTTAGGGTTTAGGGTTTAGGGTTTAGGGCTTACAAATAAGGGTACCCTCTTACACAAAAGAAATTGCGGTTGGTTATTGATAAGGGGGCCTAGACTTAAACACCAAGAAAAGGGCAAAGGGTACCACCGGGCTACCAAGCGCGAAAAAGCCAGCTTTCATGCCTGCGAGGCTGCTGGAAAACCCCCCCTCGCTTCAACCAGAACCACCTGAAAAAAGAGGGTTTAGGGTTTAGGGTTTAGGGTTTAGGGTTTAGGGTTTAGGGTTAAGGGTTTAGGGTTTTTTCACTCAACCGTAAGCTTCGAGCCTGATCCCCAAAATGAAGCCGCAAACGAACCCCCCCCCCCCCCTCCCCGGCAAACTTTGTGTTTTAACCACCCCCCCCCCCCCCCCCCCCCTGCCAAACTTTGTTTTTGAACCCAGACTCTGCCGGTCAGCTAAGCTTAACCCCAGCCCCAAGCTCAAGTCCTGAGCCCGAAAAAATGGCCGGGGGGATCGGACCCGAAAACCTAAACCCTGAACCCGATATTTCCTAAACCTTAAACCCTAGCCCTAAACCCTCATTTTCCTAAACCCTAAACCCTAAACCCTAAACCCTAAACCCTAAACCCTAAACCCTAAACCCTAAACCCTAAACCCTAAACCCTAAACCCTAAACCTAAACCCTAAACCCTAAACCCTAAAAGCCCTAAACCCTAAAAGCCCTAAGCCCTAAGCCCTAAACCCTAAACCCTAAACCCTGAACCCTGAACCCTGAACCCTGCCTGAAGCTGTCGACAAAGCTCCTCCCGCTGCAACTTCTCCTGTTGGAGCTGCTCCTCGATCATCGCCTCTCGTCCAGGTTCGAGGGTTTGAGGGTTTTTAGGGGTTTAGGAACCCTAAACCCAAAATTTAAATCTACACCCTAAACCAAAATCTAGGGTTTTAGGGCTTTAGGGCTTTAGGGTTTTAGGGTTTTAGGGTTTTAGGGTTTTAGGGTTTTAGGGTTTTAGGGTTTTAGGGTTGTAGGGTTTTAGGGTTTTAGGGTTGTAGGGTTTTAGGGTTTTAGGGTTTTAGGCTTTTCGGGTTTTAGGGGGGTTGGGGTGCAGGGTCTAGGCTTCGGCTTCAGTGCTCCGAGCTCAGGGTTTCAGGTTGTTCGGGGTTTTGTCCGCTTAGGCCGCCGACTCTCACACTTGCGCAAAGAGGCTTGTAGAGCTGTGGGCATGAGCGTGGCTTCGGCCAGTCGAGGGTTTGGCTAGGGTTCAGGGTTCCGGGTTCCGGGTTCAGGGTTCAGGGTTTAGGGCTTAGGGCTTAGGGTTTCGGGTTTCGGGTTGAGGGAAAGCTTTCCGTGCTGGTCAAAGGTGAGGGGCGCGCGGGGGGTGTGAACGAGCGTGGTTTTTGGGAACCACCACAGTTGAAGCTTGAATCCTGCGGGTGCCCGCACAAGAGGCGAAACTCTAAGCTCTAACACCCCATTTCCCTAAACCCTAAACCCTAAACCCTAAACCCTAAGCCCTAAACCCTAAACCCTAAACCCTAAATCCCAACCCTAAACCCTAAACCCTAAACCCGAAACCCTAAACCCTGAACCCTAAAACTCTAATCGCCTAAGCCTACCACTCCCTGAGCCGCGGCATTCCCAAAGCAGACTCAGACCTACCGCAGGGGTGGAATGCAATGGGCTTACTGGCATTTAGGGTTTAGGGTTCAGGGTTCAGGGTTTAGGGTTTAGGGTTTAGGGACTGAACTCCTCCATGACTCGCATGATTCGCTCTGGGCCTTCTCATCCGTGAGTCGGGTGATCACGTCGGTCTGGGCGGCTCTTTGCACACTGTCTACCACTGCTTGGGGCACAACGGGTTTAGGGTTTAGGATTTAGGGTTTAGGGTTTAGGCTTTAGGGTTTAGGGTTTAGGGTTTAGGGCCACAAGCTTCGAATGCGGGCTTCGAAGGCAATCCTCAATGCTCGTCACGCATCGCAGCACTGCATCGGACCCCAAAACCTCGCTTTCTCCCCTGGACTTCGAAAGCCGGCCTCTTGGAGGCAGCAGGTCGTCAAGCACTTGGTGTGCTTGGCATGCTCAGAATGTCTGGGAGTCTGGCGCTCTACTTTCTGCGGGTTGGGTAACGCCTAGGGTGTGGCGACCGCTTGCTCATATATCATTCTGCTCTTGAACAATCAAACCCTAAACCCTAGACCCTAAACCCTAAACCCTAAACCCCTAACCACCCTAACATGAAGAAATACCGGGCCGAGCTCAACGTGTCTTCGAAGCTGGCTCGGAAACTCCGAAACTGCCTTGGGCAGCAGAGAGACCTTGCAGGGAGGTTGGGGTTTGGGGTTTGGGGTTTCGGGTTTAGGGTTTAGGGTTTAGGGTTCAGGGTTTAGGGTTTCGGGTTTAGGGCTTAGGGTTTATGGAGGTCCAGGCATGGAGAGCTATATGGGCAGTTCTCTACATTAGGGTCTCTTTTGTGATCCCTTTTGAAAAGGTTTAGGGTTTAGGGTTTAGGGTTTAGGGTTTAGGGTTTAGGGTTTAGGGTTTAGGGTTTAGGGTTTAGGGTTTAGGGTTTAGGGTTTGGGGTTTAGGGTTTAGGGTTTAGGGTTTAGGGCTTAGGGGTTTAGGGGTTTAGGGTTTAGGGTTTCGGGTGGACCCTAAGATAGGAAACCACCTACACTCCAAATGCTTCGTCGGGCTGGTCAATAGTAGGGAATGACGGAATGAGTACCCCATGGAATCCCTGAAAAGGTATATATGGGGCCCTCATTCCCTCATCCCCTACTAAGAACCAGGGAGTCACCTGTTTCATGAGCTCCTGGCTTTGTACGGTCCTTACAATAATCACTTCCCTTTTGAAAAGCTTTGGGAGCTTTGAGTTGATAGACTGACCCCAAACCCTAAGGCCGGGCTTGGACTTTTCTCGGTCTCTAATGCCAGGGCAAAGCACCTACGAAAAGCGCAGCAATGGCCACCCCCCCCCCCCCCCCCCCCCGACCCCTCTCTGAGCCACACCCACACCCTGAACCCCCTTCAAACCCCCCTTTGCCCTAAGCCCCATACCTTAAACCCTGAATCCCAACCCCTCAACCCTAAACCCTAAACCCTAAACCCTAAACCCTAAACCCTAAACTCTATGAATCCTGTCTGCCTCGTCCCGGGCCACATCTAAGATGTGATGGGCTTTCTCCTCTCGCTTGTGACTTTCGCCTTGTTGTTGGCTGGGAGGGGGGTTTAGGGTTTAGGGTTTAAGGTTTAGGGTTTCGCCAGAGCATGCCTTGCTTTGTAGCTGGTGACTTAAAACACACTTATTTGTGGTTTGTCTTGCTATATTGCTAATTTGTGGCATTGTATGGATATAAATTCGTTGTTGAGTTTTTCTGATACTTTTCATTCTATTGGGTTATGTGGTCATTCTATTCTAGTATGAAATATGATACAAGTATTAACAAAAACCGTGCATCTGAATGTAAACGATTATATCATATTGTATGTTTGTTTGTCGTATTGTAATATGGTATCATTATACTATTTCACAAGATTGCATTATACTACATTATATCATACGATACTATGTTTATTTTCTTACTATATGATTATACGTATCACCACATGATTAGATCAGACTGCTATGTGGTTCTTTTCAGCTATTGAATCATCATTATGGGTCTTGTGGGATCCGGCCCCACTGAACCTGCGATCAAGCCCACGGTTATGACGTGACCCTCAACTTCTCAACCTCTCAACGTTGCATGTCGGCTGTTCTCACTGTTTAGGCACCATGTAGTTGATCGCCTTAACAGAGATACCTACACACGAATAACTTGGAGAAATTGCTGGATTGCTGTGTCTGAGAGCCGGACCACGAGATTCGCAGCGTCGGCCGCGCTGGTCTTAGGAGTTCGGACGGCGGGGCCACTGTAGGGACCCTCACTTAAAATCGAAAGACAGCCCGAAACTCGAAACTCCAAAGCCTGAACCCGAAGCCCTTTTTTGAACCCAGACTCGGACAAGCTTGCTGGGACTCCGGGACTTGCTGAACGATATGAGACAACTAGCCCTGATTCCTGCTAACCCTAAACCCTCAACCCTGAATCCCAAAGCCCTAAGCCCTGAACGCCCGAAACCCTCATGGCGTCCGGTGCTCTCAGGCAGGAGCCAGGCTTTTTCTGGAGCCCATGAACTTGAGCAGCTTGAACTTCGACGCCTCCTCCTGGCACCATGTACGCTGAAGGGGTTTTGGGGGAATTTTGGGGCTTAGGGTTTACACTTTAGGGTTTGGGCTTAAGGGTTCAAGGTTCTGGGTTTAGGGTTCAGGTGTAAGTTGAAGGGATTTGGGGGAATTTGGGCCTTAGGGTTTCGGGTTTAAGGGTTTAGGGTTTAGGTTTGGGGTAGGGTTTTAGTCTTCAAAAGGGTTCCACGCACTCTCTGCTGGTCCCTCCCTCTCTTCGTCCCCGTCTTTCTGGCTGCTCAGGCCCCCAAAGCTCCTGCCCGGAGTGCGCGCCCCGACTTGCTTGAGGGGGGGGAGGGCGTAGGCTCGGGGGTTTGAGGCCCTTTGAGGCCCCTGCAAACCCTGAACCCTAAACTCCCTAAAGCCTAAACTCCCTAAACTCCCAATTTTCCCCAAAGCAGCCCCAAAACCCTAGCCCCAAAACCCAAAACCCAAAACCCAAAACCCAAAACCCAAAACCCAAAACCCAAAACCCTAAACCCTAAACCCTAAACCCTAAACCCTAAACCCTAAACCCTAAACCGGCCGCCAGGCCGGGCAACCGATCCTGGGCTTGGATGTGGTTGGCCAGGGCGTTGACGATATCCCGCCTCTCAGAGTCCTGTGTCCCACTGAGCCCGGAGACGGGTCTAGGCTTTCGGTTTAGGGATTAGGGTTTAGGGTTTAGGGTTTAGGGCTTGGGGTTTGGGGTTTAGGGTTTAGGGTTTACCACCCCACAACCACCCTCAACTTAAGCTTGCTCTACGCCGGTGGGCAGAGTACATTTGAAGGACTCTGGAAAGTAAACCCTAAACCCTAAACCCTAAACCCTAAACCCTAAACCCTAAACCCTAAACCCTAGGTCTTTTCGATTCTTAGGTCCACGCACATCCTGCGGTGCTTTTCGAGGCTCGGGGCTTCTGCCATGCCGTCACTCGGCAATCTCACGCTTCGTGGAGCCACTAGAAACCCTAAACCCTAAACCCTAAACCCTAAGACGAGCCTGACTTGTTGCACGTTTGGGGCATTTAGCTCTTCGGACCCTGAGCAGCCCTCCAGTCCCTACGGATCTTTTTTCCTCGAGCTACCCGCTTCCAGACGTGTCCCTTAACAGGGACCGGTCGCCGGTCTGGGGCCTGCCCTCCTGAGATGCTTCGTTCTCACCTTCCAACCCTCTGGCACGAAGGAGGCTGCCTGGGCAGCTCTTCTTAGGGTTTAGGGTTTAGGGTTTAGGGTTAAGGGTTAAGGGTTAAGGGTTTAGGGTTAGGGTTTAGGGTTTAGGGTTTAGGGTACCCCTTCCAAGGCAAAGAACAGCATGGGCATTCAATAACTCAACTACCAAGCCACAGGCCAGCACAGAAGGCGCGCAGAGGCAGGATGCTACGAGGATTCCGCGGTGAACCAGGCGGCATGTGCCTTCAAGGTCCGGGCTCGGAGCCCGTGACGCCGCGTGCAGCGCAGACACGGCGACAGCCGCACAGGTCAGAAGAGCCAGCACGCGCAAGCCGGCAGTGGACCAAATGAGCGCATGGCGTGACTCGCAACCTTTCCACGTGGCCAAAATCCATCTGGATTCGTTTGCCACCAGCGTCAGTGGGAGCAAGGGGAGCACCAGACAAGTGACCTGTCCGCGTGTGGATGCTCAACAAGCTTGGTTTGGAGTTTAGGGTTGGTTTGCCACCTGCCTAGCAGCCTGGCAACCACTTTGCAGGGTTTAGGGTTCAGGGGCTGCTTCTTTTTCAGCGCAACCTTCTTTGTCAGTGCAACCAGCTTGCTGAAAGCTCCAAAGCCCCGCAAGTCAACCTCCCATTCACCGCCCATGAGACCTAAATTCCACACCCAATAGTCATGAAACCTCAAAAGTCCCTGCTGCCGCAGAGACTCACTACCGGCGAAGACTCCAAGCAGGAAAGGTTTGGGAGGCCTATCCCAACCCGGGTCCTGTTTCTGCTGAGAGGAAAAACCCGAGAGTTGCTGTTTGGGGAAGCAACGCGCTTGTAATTGTACTTGCACATAATGTACATAAAGGCACCTACACACACAAAAGACAAAAACAAACAGGCACAAAAAACAAACGAACACAACAAACAACACAACACAACACACTCACCTCTTTGAACACCCCCACCCTGTCCTTAGAACCCAACTGCAAGCATTTCTAGTTGCATATATAGTTGCATATATAGTTGCATATATAGTTGCATATATAGTTGCATATATAGTTGCATATATAGTTGCATTTATAGTTGCATATATAGTTGCAGTGCTGGGAAGGGAGCGCATAGCTGCTGCATCCCGTGCCGCTCCAGCGTTTCTGCTTCGATGGGACAAGTCTTGAGGTTTAGGGTTTAGGGTTTAGGGTTTAGGGTTTAGGGTTTAGGGTTTAGGGTTTAGGGTTTAGGGTTTAGGTGGAAGAAGAGACAGGCATAGCAGTCAGTATTTCTTGGAGGTTGAGTTGGTGGGGTCAACACACATGGGTTTGGGGTGTTGCTGGTGCTATGGTAAATTCAGGAGTGGGGTTTACTGCAATTCCTGCATTTCCGAAACGAAACCCTAAACCCAAAACCCTGAACCCTAAACCCTAAACCCTAAACAAGCTTCAGGATGTTGCAGTTGAAGTTTCGAAGCAAGAACAAAAGCTCCCGCACTTCGAGATGCAAAAGCCCACATAACTTACGACGAGTCCCGGGGCGAGCCAGGCCGTGAAATGAGCTTCGAACGCCTAATATAAGGGGGTTTAGGGTTTAGGGTTTAGGACCAGTGAGCTTTGGCTTCAGACGCAGCTTGCAAGCCGGGCCCAGCCCAGCAACCGGGCCCTCCACCACAACAACGGTGAAACTTTACCGGCTGCCAGCCTGCTGCCCTGACCACGTCACATCACACGATGGGTGCCACTGTGTCTTGACCCACTTGTCAGGTGAGGAACAAAACACAAACAAAACACAACAAAACAAACAAACAAAACAACACCCAACACAAACATGCAACAAAAAACAACCAAGTGCGCGTGTGGGCACGCGCAGAAAAACACATGTCATCCACGCATCCGGACAAGGCCACTGCGAGGAACAAAAAGGAGGGAGATCCCGAAGGGTTAGGGGATTCTTTGGCCAAGCTGCCGCAGTCAAGTCCAGCAAGTAGCCTTCCAGAGTGCACAAAAAACCCTATACATCTAGATGACCATGAAGTCCACCCAGCCAGCCCGAAACCAAGGAATCATGCTCCCCACCACAACAGCCAGCCAGGAAGAACCCTGAAAGAATCCAAGACACAACCCCTTGTGATCTCTTGTGAGTATAGCTCTCGATATCAGGATGCGACTTGCTGCGTGCCTGCGTATGTTTCTGTCCTTCAACTTTTAACATGACCTGACACCCTCTACGCCCCCCCCAAAAGCAGCTCCCGCTTCACGCCCAAGTTGCACTCGGCGGGAGCGACCGACACCAGCAGCGCGAAGGCGCAGGAGCTAAGATTCCTCGCAAGTTCGGAGGGCACTGGGGCTGCTTTTAGCCCTGTGCTCAAGGGGTTCGGGGGCTCCTGAACCCCTAATTCCTAAACCCTAAACCCTAGAGCCTAAACCCTAAACCCTAAACCCTAAACCCTAAACCCTAGACCCTAGAGGGTTTGAGGGCTTATAGGGTGTTGGGGTTCAGGGTTGAGGATGCAAGTCTAGGCATCGATCAGCCGTCCCAAGCCCTTGCGACACGGGTCATTAAACTTAGAGTGCTATTACGAATACTACCAGTACGACTCTACCATTCGCTTAAGCACCTCCCCAGACAAACCAAGAAGAATAATCCCTATGTTGCCCTTATAAGGAGGATCGTGCTTTTGCACTTTGGATGGCTCTTAACAAATGGTGCTTACTAAAGTGAGCAATCATCGTACCTGTTTTGCAAAAGTACTGGGAATGGTACGAATACTAGGGCTAATCATAGACATAGTATCATCATGGTAGAGGCAGTTTTTGTTGACTCTGCTATATTCATGGGTGAGGGCCTAGCCGCCTACCCCCGCCCCTCTGAATAAGGTCCCAGAAAGCCAGAAGAGGGTTAAGAAGGGTTTTCCGTCTGAAGATACCATTGTTAAACGAAAGCCGCCGCCCCGCACACGCGCCCTGAGCCTCAGAAACCGGATCAGGCTTGAGGGTTTACAAGGAGGAAAAAACCTGAGCTTATAACTGTACTTATAACCATATTGAGGCACTTAAGGGGCTTATAATTATAAGGGGTTAGAAGTACAGTTGTACTCCAAGTAGGGCGTAGGGTTCCTTTTTGGACTTGCTGACAGCCAGACACCCCCACCTGCCTTCGTAGGGGAACCTAAACCCTAAACCCTAAACCCTGAACTCTTTCGAACAGGGAAACTGCCAGGGTTTAGGGCTTTTTGTTTGCCCACCCGACTAGCCACAGCACAACGGGGTTTATTGGTCAGGGTTTAGGGTTTAGGGTTTGGGGTTTAGGGCTTAGGGTTTAGGGTTTAGAGCTTAGGGTTTAGGGTTCAGGGTTTAGGGTTTAGGGTTTGCCCTAAACGCCTGAACCTTGAAACCCTTTTTGCATCCAGGCCTCTGCGTACCCTCAACCCCTGAACACTAGAGGCCCTGAGCCCTAAACCCTAAACCCTGAATCCGAAATACTAAACCCTAAACCTTCAATCCTAAACCCTAAACCCTAAACCCGGAACCCTTTTGCTGTCAGGCCCCTGAAATCTAGGGTTTGCAGCTGAGAATCACCAAGGCTGCACCAATCAGGGCCACAGATCCCTGCAGCCATCGCACCTTAAGTTGTGAGGGTTTAGGGTTTAGGGTTTAGTTGTGTCTGTTTTGCTTTCGGGCTTACGGGGTACCTCGGACTCCATATGGGGGTTTCCAAAAATCGGGGTACCCCTTTTTGAAGTTCCTATAGAAGGATTACGGTACTTGGGGTTGCCTCTATGTTGGGAGGTATACCTCATATTCAAGGGGTTTTGACCCACTAAATTGCAGGGTCTGGGAGTCATAGGTCGTGCTTAAGAAGCCTTCGGGCTTAGGTCTTGTTTTTGCCACCTGCCTAGCTGACAGCACCTCGTGTCCAGGACTCCCTAAACCCTAAACCCTAAACCCTAAACCCCTAAACGTTCAGCCCCCCCCCCCCCCCCCCCCCACATGAACCTTCAGGTAGGTCGGCTTGCGGGTTTCAAACTCCCAAGCCCTGATAGTTGTAACAAAGAACACAGGACTCCACAAAAAATCCGAAGAAAAAAAGCAGAGTTGAGGAGTGCAGGGTTTAGGGTTTGGGGAGTTTAGGACATTAGGGCTTAAAGGGCTGCAATCATGAGATTGCTATTGAGGGGGCCCGTAGGTCTCAGAGTCATCCCCACACGAAATAGTTGCTCTGCCTCTAAACCCTAAACCCTAACTAAACCCTAAACCCTAAACCCTAAACCCTACACCCTATGCTCTGCCTCCCAAGGACCGGAGACTCGTGCCATGGCGTGAGCCGCGCAGAACAGAACGCCGCCAGGTCCATGAAGGTGAGAAAGCAGAGGAGGAAGCTCGTGCCCGCCGTCAAGAAATACCTGTGCCGGTTTAGGGTTTAGGGTTTAGGGTTTAGGGTTTAGGGTTTAGGGTTTAGGGTTTAGGGTTTAGGGTTTAGGGTCCTTACTTTGGAGTAGACCCAGGAAAAAAGTATATACTTTTTGGGCATCAGTGGCTAGGAGAGGAACCCAGAACCAAAAAATAGAAGTATCAAGGTATAGTACTCCAAAACCCAGGTGTTGGTCTTAGAAGGGACTGCGAAACACTGGAATGCAAACTTAGATTGCAGGCGTTGGCCTCTTAAGAAACGGGATGAAGCACAAGGTACATGGTCCAGTTCACCTCGGCTTTCACGCACTTGCAGGCCGGGACCCCATCGGTTTCGAACTCCGCGCAGTAGCCATCTCCTTCCAGGCAGTCGTCGGGGCAGAAGGCATCAAAGCCGCAGCTCATCATGGAATCCAAATGCACCTCGGAGCTGGCCTGGGGAATGGCCAAGAGGATCAGCTTCCCTACCAACATACTGACCTTCCACAGCACAGCCCATCGAAAGTGTGGGTCCAGCTTCTTCTGCCACTGGAAGGCGTCGGAGGCAAGGGCGAGTAGACCTGTGGAGATGGAGAGCAATCCAAGTGAGGCCACCACTGCCAGGAGACCGTCCCGTGGACTGTAGACCGGCTCCATGTACTGGTACACGCACGCAGCGGTGGTGATGCAACCGTTGGCCACCATGACGCTGTGGCGACCTGTCCAGCCGGTGAAGAAGCGGCGCGCTTCGTTCGCCCACCTCCCACAGCGGCATCTCCCGCCCGCGCAGCAGCTGCAACCGAGCCTGTTGCCCACTGCAAGCCTGTCGAGAGTCCTCCTAGGATGGCCCCTAAAGCCTTCTAAAATAACTATTCCTAACTATAGTCCTCTTAAGCCCAATCTTGGAAAATCTAGACAAATTAAAGCCTTACAAAATAAATTTTCCTAACTATATTTCTCTTGAGCCCCAATCTTGGGAAATATAAGAAAGAATGTCCCAAGGGCCTACCGAGCCTCTCTCTGTACAAGGAGTTCCTTCCGCCGGCCGGCGGGCGCGGGGCCAGCCTCTGAGCTCCCGAGAGCCATGCAGCCACGGCAATCAGCGCGACGCTCGCGCTCGCCAACAAGACGCCTTATACTTCTCCAATAACCCAAGGGAAAAAAAGGTTAAGCTTTATACTATTCCTACAAGTTGAAAGTTCAGCCAAGGAAACAAAAGGTTAGACTTTGCTATTCCTACTGAATAAGGAACCCCAAAAAGTTGAAAGTTCAGCTGTTGGAGAAGTAAGAAGCTGCAAGACCACACACTCTCACCCTGGTCGTGGCCCACCAGTGTCAAGACAGGGTGGCGCGGCAACGTCAGCCCCACATACAGGCGGTCCAGTATCAGCATAAGGCTGGTCACCATACCGTGGCCCACCAGCAGCAGCCTAGTTCACGGTTGGAGTACGAAAAATTTAGATTTCGATTCCTTGTTGAGTTTAAGTAAATTTAGATTTCGATTCCTTGTTGAGTTTAAGTACCCTTCAAAATGCAAAATGGTACCCCACTATGACGCAGCCGCAGTGGACCGGACATGGAGGGTATACCCAGAATGCCCGGGCGCGGTCGCCAGGCCCAGTGCTCAACGGCAAAAGCTGTGAGCGCAAGGAATATCAGAACGGCTGAAATCCACACTGGCCCGTAGCCTCACTCACTGTTCAGCTCACAGCCAAGCTTCGCCCCCCCCCCTCCCCCTCTCTCCTTCCCAAAAAATCACCGCACCTAACTATCCCAGAGAGTGGAATGCTACCTGTATGGTCTTTAAACCCTAAACCCTAAACCCCAAACCCTAAACCCCAAACCCTAAACCCTAAACCGGTCTTTATAACAAGGCTTAGGGGCACAGCTACGTACAGCTTCGAAGCAAACCAAGGAGCGTCTGCACATAAACCCTGCCAGGACTGGCAAGGATGCGCCAGCAAAGGCAGAGGCCCGGAACCAGTGGAGGCAGAGCCTACACTCCCCCTTGGAACCTTAATAAAAATCATATGTTTAATGCCCTCTTGGGTTTTATATGAACCAAAATACAAAAGAATTCCCCAGGAGGATATAGGAGCTCCGTCTGCAAGGCTTGCGAGAGCGCCGCCTGTGGGGATGAATGGCAGGCACAAGCTTGGCACGAGTCGGTTTGCTCTATCCTGTGGCATCCTGTGGCAACTCCCCCCCTCAACCGGCTTAGGGTTTAGGGTTTAGGGTTTACCGGATGCAAGTTGCCTCCAAGTCCTTGCCAATGCTCAAAGACAAGAAGCAAAGCACCACACTGAGCAGAAGGGCCACCACCTGTGCATCGCCGACACTGAAAAACCCAAAAGCCTCAGCCGTTAAGACCCCCAGCACGTTTCGTCCTTCGTGCCCCCTACTAAACACAAGCTGTGCGAGCGCACGCAAAGTGTCGATGTAGCGGCCCTTCATTGCGTTCCTACATGGGCTATTATACCCTATGACCCCTTAAACAAGCCTTTTATTAATAGGGTTGGTTAGGGGATGATGAGGCCTAATAGCCCATGCTGGTTCACGCAGGATCTACTCGTCAGTTTGCGGAAACAAAACTATGACCTCTAACCCTGTTTTTTCCATCCGGGCCTCTGCGAACCCTAAAGGCCCCCTAAACCCTAAGCCCTAAACCCCAAACCCTAAACCCTAAACAACCCTAAACCCTAAACCCCGGGTGCCCTCGGCAAGCCACCATGGGCTTGCCGGGCCGAAAGTTGCACGCAGCCGAACCCGGCAGGGACATCAGGTCGCCGGGGCAGTCTTTGCAGCTCCCTCCTTCACCATACCTGCGTTAGGGTTTAGGGTTTGGGGGTTGAGGGTTGAGGCTTTAGGGTTGAGGGTTGAGGGTTGAGGGTTGAGGGTTTAGGGTTTAGGAATTCGGGTGTCTGTTACATTTCACGATATCATTCCTTCAAGGGGATTGCATGACAGATCTGATCGGGTACCTCATTCTCTCATTCCCCCACTAAGAACCGGGGGTCTATGGGGTGTCTTCATGGGGCTGTGGATGGATAAGATGGGATTCAGCCTCTTCGGGTTCGGGGCTTTGTCGGGTCTAGGGTTTAGGGTTAGGGTATAGGGTTTAGGGTGTAGGGCTGTTCTTGCCACCCGCCTAGGGTTTAGGGTTTAGGGTTTCGGGTTTGGGGTTTGGGGTCTAGGAGTCTTGGTTTAGGGTTTAGGGTTTAGGGTTTAGGGTTTAGGGTTTAGGGTTTAGGGTTTAGGGTTTAGGGTTTAGGGTTTAGGGTTTAGGGTTTAGGGTTTGGGGCTTAGGGCTGCGGGCGTAAGCTGCGTGTTTTGGAGGCATGTTGGAAACCCACAGCTCTCACAAGATGTGGTGGCGCCACTTGTTGTTGTAGCCCTAAACCCTAAACCCTAAACCCTAAACCCTAAACCCCAAACCCTAAAAACCGCGCAGCACCCTCTATAAGTTCTCTCGCACATGGTCATGCGAGGCAGAAGGGGAGGCCAACAACTCCCTCAAATCCCTTGCCCTTAGCTTTCGCCCGAGACTCGGAGTCCGAAACCCCAAGTCTTAAAACCGCCCCGACCCCCTAAGCCTTCTAAAGCACTCTAAACCCGAGAGTCCTAGACAAACCCTCTAAGCCCTACGAAGCCTCCAAACCCAACTAATGTAGGCTCGGCCAACATAATGGAACAGGGTTTTTGGGGGGATTCTTATAGTATATTTATATTGGGACCATCAGGGAATACAATGAATTATTCTTCCGACC
This sequence comes from Symbiodinium natans, assembly GCA_905221605.1. Classification (NCBI taxonomy): domain Eukaryota; class Dinophyceae; order Suessiales; family Symbiodiniaceae; genus Symbiodinium; species Symbiodinium natans. The sequence continues at coordinate 181,106 of CAJNDS010002736.1, read as the reverse complement.
CCTATCGTACCCCGTACTCCCTTGAAACCCTCCACCAGTGCCCGGGCTGCGTCATGTCAGGACAGAGCTGTGGTCTGAAGACCATCGAGCCAGCGAGGAAGAAGTCCTCTTTGCGGCGGGGTTGGGGTGTTGTGGGTGGCTTGCAAGGTTTAGGGCTTCGAGGTTCATGGAAGGTTGTCAGGGCTAAGGGCTTAGAGGGCTTACTCTCACACCCCACAGGGCTTAGGGCTTGTTCAAGTTCCTTCCGAGGTTGAAGTACTTGGCTGCACTCAGGAGGGTAGCTATAAATTAAACTTTTAGCTGCCTTAAGTTACAGTAAAGTACCACAAAGAGTAGAGCCCCCAAAAGCGGGCTTGCGGCATCAGGGTCCAGGACCCTGGATCTGATTGGGCCCAAGGCTTCATAGGGCTTCGGGATGAAATGAATTAATGATTTCGCTTGCTGGTTCTGAGTAGGGATCCGTATAGAACCTGTATTGCACACATAGCTTCGTACAGGGGCTGTCCAGTTTTTTCTTGTTCCGAAACAGGATCTGTTCTCGTTTACAATTAGATCGACCAATTGCAAGATAGTTGTAGGTTGAAGGCATGAAGGCCACAATCAGCTACTGAGGCCACGTATATGTAGGGGTTCTGAAGTATGAGCCTTTAATTTGGGTCCATTGTTATATAACGCTTGTACACACGACACATAACAAGGGCCCATACTTCGGATCCCTATAAACCAGTGTAAGGGAACCGAGGGACCATGCTAAGGGCCCATGGTTTCCAACTTTAGAACTTGCGGTTTAGGGTTTAGGGTTTAGGGTCGGGATGCAGCAAGAACAAGGCCAGGGTTCTGACCTGCGGCCGGCTGGGTGGGCTCAAGAGAACTGCCTTCTGAAAGACCCCTTTACACCTGGACATGCTGAATTCCAGCACCACCCTACAAACAAACCCTCTCAACTCTGTGTCCCTGGTCCCCAAACCCTTACTTGCAACCCCAAACCCTAAACTCAAGGCCTAGGCAGTTGGGGGCCGGGCAGCCTGGGGCCCCAAGGCCTAGCCCAGGAGGAAGCACCCTTTTTTGACCTTTTGGTTCTCTGCAACCTCCTGAATTCCCTGGCCCTCCCTGACCCCCCCTGACCACCCTGTAGGCACTGCTTGGGACCCTCCCGGAAATTGCCTGGGACCCTCGGACACAACCCCGAACGTCATGAAACTGAATAAGTTTTTAGAAGTGGACTGTTGCCTTGAGTTTAGGCCTAAACCCTAAAAGGAATAGGTTTGGGTGGCTTTGCCGCCTCGGACGGCGTGGGGTGGGAGCAAAGTGTTCGATGGCCCTCTACAATCGGGCCAAAGCAGCTACCTCACGAAGCTTTCGAGCTTGTTCCGAAACCTAACCTTCACAGCACCTATGCCCTATCACAGCAAACCCTAAACCCTAAACCCTAAACCCTAAACCCTAAACCGTAAACCCTAACAACCCTGGAGCCCTGGTGGTCCGGCAGCGCTCTGCCAGGCCCGCGGGCGTAGGCGCTGAGCCGCGAGGGCGTCCCGTACGCGTCGAAGGCCACCGTCTCTTGCAAGCTTCCTGGAAAGGGTTGGTTTAGGGTTTAGGGTTTAGGGTTTAGCGGTTTAGTATTTGGGGCAAAGGAGGTTAGGTTTAGGACCCGTTTAGGAGTTGAGAGTGTTTCGGGAGCCAACAACTGAAATCTACTTTCTTTATGGGGTGGCTTTGTGGGCTTAGGTGCCTGTCTCCCTGCTGTCTCTGGGGGGTCACACCCGGAACCCCTTTTTGCATCCAGGCCTCTATAGGCATTATAGTACCCCCTAATATAATACCAAACCCTACACCCTAAACCCTAAACCCTTAACCCTGAGACCCTAAACCCTAAATCCTAAACCCTAAGCCCCGACCCCTTAAACCCCAGGCCCTAGAAAGCTTTTGGTCTCCAAGCCTGAGGTTTTGCCAACAAACAGTAGGGTTGAGGGTTTGGGGTTTAGGGTTTAGGGTTTCGGGTTTAGGGTTTAGGGTTTAGGGTTTAGGGGAAATAGAACTCCGGTACTTCTTGGGTTCCGCGTGAGATCATACATATCTATGTCCATTCTTCTGTGAGGCACAAGGAATATACATACTCCGCCTCGCTGCGTTGCAGGGCATACGTCATATCGACCCCCACAAAAAAGAGAGAAAAAATGAAACAAAAGACCATAAACCCCTCTTTTACCTCTATATCTTCATTGTTTGCGTGGCTCTTAAGCAGCTGGTAGAGTAAGGGGTGGATCCTGTTGGTGTCGGATGCTCCCCCTTGTTATTACAGTCCTTAATCGGGATCATGCTAGGGGGGTACAAGAATCCATTTCTTCCCGAGATAACCCCTGAATACCTTGCACAGTCCCTATATACCAAACTTGGCTGCACTCAGGAGGGTAGCTATAGATTAAACTTTTAGCTGCCTTAATAAGAAACCCAATAAACCCAAAAAAGGTAAGGATCTAAAGTTACAGTAAAGTACCACAAAGCAAAGTAGCCCCTACATGACCCCTAAACTACCCCGAAGGTCCCTTACAAGGGCCGCTCGATAGCCCTTGTGGGCTTCCGCCTGGGCGACTCCCGGATTCGTGGAAGACGTGGACCTTGTTCTCCTCGAGAGTCCCAGCTCTTTCTTGCCGAAGTGTCAGGGTTCCTAAACTCTAAACTCTAAACCCTAAACCTTAAACTCTAAACCCTAAACCCTAAACCCTAAACCCTGGGTTTAATGAAGGGTTGAGGGGCAGGGTGGTAGAGGTTGATGGTGTGCGAGGGTGGGGCCGAAGCCGGCCAAGACTACAACGCTGAGACACCATGAGCGAATTTAGGGTTTGGGGTTTGGGGTTTAGGGTTTAGGGTCTAGGGTAAACCCTTTACAATCCCTGAACCTAACCTTAAACCTCTACATAGAGGGATATTTGCCTAAGAAACTCCCCAAAAAAGAAAACGATGTTCTTAAACCGTAAACCCTAAACCCTAAACCCTAGACCCTAAACCCCTAACCCCTAAACCCTAGACCCTAAACCCTAAACCCTAAACCCTAAACCCCAAACCCCAAACCCTGCCTGCAACCTGCTGCGACTCTCGCTGGTGCCGACTGCCAGGCCGCCAGGGAGGGCCAGCAGTGACCAAATGGTCAGAAACTCGCTGCCCACCTGGCATGCCAAAGGGGCACACATACGGGGGTTTAGGGTTTAGGGCTTTTTTTCCCACCCGTGTCGCATGCGTGTACAGGGAAAAGGTCGGGCATAACGTTAGCCAAAGTTTGGATTCAAAGTTCAGACTGCTTGGGGCGGGCCTCAGGGTAGCCAAACAAACCCGAATCAGCTTATCACCAAGTTCACCCAGGCTCCAACATACAATCAATGGTGTCGCCACAGTCCAAAGTCTACCCTTTGCCCTTCAAGAGATTCCCTTCCCCCCTCCCCACCCCAGCCTGCCATAGGGTTTAGGGTTTAGGGTTTAGGGTTTAGGGTTTAGGGTTTAGGGTTTAGGGTTTAGGGTTTAGGGTTTAGGCTTTAGGGTTTAGGGTTTAGGGTCTAGGGCTTAGGGTTTCGAGTTTACGGGCTTTCTATGCACAAGGGCATGTGGGAGTTCAATATTTGCTTCTTCTGCAGAGATGTCAACCTGAAGTATGAGGGAGTTTAGTACCTGATGTCCTCCTCATAGCCCTTGAAACCATTGCACCTTTATATCCTACCCGAAACCTAAAAGCCTAAGCCCAGGGTAGTATTTAGAACATACTGAAGCAGGCGCATTAGCTTTCAAAGCGTTTCACTCTCACTCTCGGACGGTTTCTGTTGCTCAGGTTTTTTTTGCTTTGGGTTTAGGGAAGGCCATCTGATTTCCCTCCCCTGAAACCATCCTATGGTCCAGTCACGGTGAATGAGAATGCCCGCCTGAAGCTCTTCAAAGGACACCCCGCCAAGCTCCACCACGGACGCGTTGAACAGTGAGACCAGGTGCGCGGCGGCGATGGAAGTTGGTGAGTGAGCGACAGCAACCCCACCTCCACAGCAAGGAACAGCGCGAACTTGCCCACGGCTGGTGGGTGAATACGAATAGCCCCTTGATGAGTTTCTTGAGTGCAACTTTACGAAGGACAGCCGACAACGGTCGATGTCAGCAGCGTGGAGCAAGAGGATGGATGAACCGGCAGAGACGACCAGGTCTCCGTTGCCAGTGCTTCCCAGTAGCTGCCCCGAAGGAGGGCCCCCAAGAGTGCAAAACGGCCGAATCACAGCGCCTGCAGGGGAGGGTTCCCCCAAGGTGCTCGACTTGACGGCATCTGCCGACAGGTTCCAGAAAAGCCAAGGCGAATTGGGAGCCGCGCACACTAAGATGCTCTCAGACACAGCCATGATGCTAGCAGTCTCAAGATCTCCAGCAGCGGGGCCGTCCAACACAGTGGCCTTCCAGTCGCCATTTGCAGTGGAGTTCGTCAGGAAGTACAGGCATGACCCCATGTACCCTGGGGCAGACTGGTTCGGAGCAATAGCAGCCAATCCGCTGCCGACGCCCACCACGCCCTCCACATACATACCCTGCACCAGTGACAAAGGAAGAATCGTCTGCCACGCTTCGTCCGCGCTCTGCTGTGCCGCTGAGTAGTTGAAGAAATAAAAGCCAAGCCCTTGGCAGTGCACCCCCAAACCCATTCTGCCCCATGGAAACATGTAGGTCACATACCTTGGCTGCTCCTTCTTTGCACCCTGCCAAGCACCAAGTCTAGATGTTTCCTCTACCTGAGATCCCTTCTAAACCCTCTTAAACCCTAAACGCTCAACCCTAAGCCCTGAAAGCCTGAGGCGAAACACCTAAGAAGACGCAGAGCTGCGTGTCTCCATCTGTCACCCGAAGTGGCTGTGCGAATGTCTGTGGGGGATTCAAGGCCCCAAGCTGCAGGAAGCGAATGGACCAAATCGTTGCCACAGCCAGTAGGTTCCTGGATTTGCTGCTTGGGGCAGAAGCCTATAGAATCATTAAGCGCAAACTCCTTACTTCTTTTTTTTGAGCTTTGGGACTCCAAAGAGCGCGCAACTCCCAGGCATTCTTGCCCAGGAACCCTGGCAGAAGCAAGAGGGACGTCGGAAGCTCTTCACCCAGAGGAGCCGGCCAAGAGACCATCTGTCCCAGATGCCCACCAGTCACTGGGAAGACGTGCATGGTGCGAACCGACAGTATGGCCAACGCATCCGATGCGTTGTAAGTGCAGACCGTCACAAGCAGGTCTCCGTCACAAATCTCATAAAGCAAGACCCCTGCCTGGGTAGACGAGGGAGCCCCACTGCGCAAGGCAGATGGGCTGAAGACCGAGATCTCCAGGTGACAGATGCCGGCGGCCCTGTACTTGGAAGCTATGGCTAAGCCGCCATCCGACAGCGCAGCAAGCTCTGCATCATCATGGCCGTGACTTGTGTTTCCAAGTATGAGGCTGGAGACTCGACCACCTTTTTTCGCTCACAATCGAACAAATTACACAAAGTCGAGCCAAGAAGTCTAACAGGAAGCTCTCTAACCTGCCCAAAACACGCACCCTAAACCCTAAACCCTAAACCCTAAAACCTAAACCCTAAACCCACGCCTGTGGTGGACTGTGATGGGTGAAGCATCACATGGAGACACGAGGGAGTCGAATTGCAGGCTCGGACGGCCAATCCTGGAGGGAGGTTTAGGGTTTAGGGTTTAGGGTTTAGGATTTAGGGTTTAGGGTTTAGGGTTTCGGGCTCCATCCTCGCCACAGCACTTCGGGCCTCACAGATACAGATGGCAAAGACTCCATGTCTAAAGCTGGAATAGGCTCCATATGGAGGACCCGAAACCCTAAACCCTACTTCAGGGGGAGAGACCCTGTGTCCCTTTTGTGGCCTTCTGCCCAAACCCTCGACTAAGCAGGGCCCCTAGGCTATTTTGGGGTGGGCGATCGCAATACATTACAGGGAGCATCGGGGGACAATGGTAGTAGCATTTGGGGGTTTACGAAAATAGCGGACCCCCAAAAAAGATCCCCAAAAATAATAGGATCCGCTCAACATAGGGAACCCAATCAGGTACCCCTAATTTCGGAAACCCCCATTCTAGGGCTTAGTTTTTTTAGGAGCTCCTAGAGCTTCCTTCCTTCCCACCTCCCGAGCACGGCGCGCTCGGGCCCAGCATCCAGCCTGGCCAGCTGGACCACTGGGCAAAAGGCGAGCCACCATCATGAACAGCCTCCCAGCTCCAGAAGACGACCTTAGGCCCTAAACCCTAAACCCTAAACCCTAAACCCTAAACCCTAAACCCTAAACCCTAAACCCTAAACCCTAAACCCTAAACCCTAAACGGCGCGGGGTGCAAGGGCCTAGCCCTGGCTGGTTCTTAGCAGGGAATGAGGGGGTGAAGTGTATATACAGGGCCCCAATTCCCTCATTCCCTACTAAGGGGAGCCAGTGACTGTTAGGCTCTCCCAGATGCCCTCGAATGACGGACATCCTCCCTCCTCATGTACATAAGCACCTAAACTCGCAAAGGTCAAGGTGAGGGTGGAGCGCAAGCGGGGGTGGGGCTCCACAAGTCGGGGCGCACGCCTGCGTGCTTTTGGCACCAGCGCGCTCCCTCCATTGAGACACCCTGAACCCTAAACCCTAAACCCTAAACCCTAAACCCTAAACCCTAACCCTCTCAGACTCAGCCACCTCCTCCTCCAAGACCAGCCCCAAGCCGGCGCTCAACTCATGGAGCGACACGTCCTGCACTTGGGAGTTCTCATAATTTAGTTAGAGTTTAGGGTTTAGGGTTCAGGGTTTAGGGTTTAGGGTTCAGGGTTCAGGGTATAGGGCTTGGTGCTTTTTGTTTGTTTTTGTGCCACCTGCCTAGTTCACTGGGTTGCACAGGATAGGCATGTGTGAGCGTTCGGGGTTTGAGGTTTCGGGTTAGGAAATGTGTCCAGGGGCTAGGGTTTAGGGTTTAGGGCGTGCATCGGCGAACGAACGCCAGGTGTGCTCCGTTTCTTTAGATTGAGGGGCGCCGCACTCACTATCGCGCGCTTGCATAGCTTAGCAGCCCCATGCCCACCCAGACCATTCTCTTTTAGGGCTTAGGGTTCTACACCCTCTAACCCCCCCTCACCAGACCCTAAACCCTGTTGCGGAAGAAGCCACAGCCTGTTCAGAACATACAGACGCAGACCCTAAACCTTAAACATATTTGAGCTTTGTGTTTTTGGGTGCATTTCTCAAGACCTTCGTGATCTTGAGCACAACTCCTGGTTGCGAAGCATAGAATTACAATTTCCGGAGGAGGATATACCCACGGAGTGAGGTAGCATGCCCAGCAACTAAGTGACAAACCTCTTTGCAGATTTCGGAGGTCCAGTGACCTACACAAGTACTGGGTCTCCCACCAAATCAACTAACCCCCAAACATAGCCCTAAACCCTAAACCCTAAACCCTAAGCCCGTTTGCCACACTCTGGCACTCCAACCTTCCCAGGCTCCGAAATTGGGGCGACCCCCTTCGGGTGGAGTTGGGGATCAGAGCCAGGACGGAATTCTGAAACCTTATGGGTCCTCTGAAGACCGCTTGCCCACCCACCCACATCCCACCCACCCACACCCCCACACCCACCCACCACCACCGCCACACGGCCTTCACCACCACCGCCACAAGGTACCACCGCCACATGCACCACCACCACCACCAGGTACCACCACCGCCACCAGGCACCGCTACCACCACCACCAGGTACCATAGCCACCCACCCACACCCCACCCACCCACACCCCACCTGTGCGAAGTGTCCAAACCAATGAAAACTTGCGCAACCCGTTCCAGTAACTAGCTCAGGCCACACGAGGAGAAAGAAGTTGAATATTTACAGTTGTAGGTTGTAATGTTGCACCAGAAGTAACAGTATCCCTGTCAACGGGGAACACGAGGTAGCTAGCCAAGTATTCCAAGCCACTCCCGACGTTAACTATCGGAAGGATCCCCAGAGTTGCTATCTCCAGGGGGTGGTAACCTATCGCTCAAGATGTATCCACTAGCCGTCCGGCTGCGTGTTGTACACCTATCCCGATATTCACCTGAACAGCCACCTGCCCTCAGTATCCTCCGGCCTCCGGCTATGAGTTGTAAAGAGAACAGATAACTATCCCGAGGTTAGGGAAAAGGATCTATCCCTCGTCAACGCCCGATCCTTTTAGCTCCTCTGGCCTCCGGCTGCGAGTTGGCTAATCGGATCCACCACGTACAGGGACACTATCCACGGGGGCGAAAACTGTACAAAGTCGGCTGCTACAAGTCTAAGAAGGGCCCTTCTTGAGCAGCTCGCGGCTGCGATCGGACACGAAGTCCATACTCTATCCAGGCTCATCCACGAGGAGGACGTCCACTATCCCTGGGCCAAACCCGAAATCAATGTACAAGCTAAGTTCGCACCCCATGAAATTAACTTGACCTCTTTGTGCTAAACACCCCCCGTTTTCGGGACGCACTCAGCGGTCAGAAAATCGATGAATTCGCGACTATCCCGGTTAGCTTCAGGCAAAAACAAGAACGCAGGAGGCATAGCCGACCTGATCGCCAGCCCCTTTAGGGCGCCCACCACCACCCGCGATTACGGCGATCACTCCAGCTATCCTCGGAATCAACACCGCCATCCGCTAACCTCGACATTCATCGCAGTAGCACAAACCACCAGTCTGTGGCTCTTGGCTATACTTCATGCTCTCGCGTCTATTCCACGTAGTAAAATTGTCTATCCGTCGCACTCCTGGAAAATCAAGCGTCGCTTCTATCCACTTCATCGCCCGACTCAGTTCATCTTCTTCATAACTATCCTGGGTGAGGCCTCACTTTTGATCAGTACCTCTCGATGTCAATGTAGTTCCCACGCTTCTATCCCTTCATTCTTGTATGCGATCTTCTCCGTGGGGACTCACTGGTGGTTAGCCATGCCCATTCTGATCTTTTCTCCTCTCCACAACTTCATCTTTTGGTCTTTTCATGTGAAGGTCTTATTGGTGGCGAGCCATGCCTTCCCAGAAGCTTCCGCCGCAGGGTCTTATTGGTGGCTAGCCAAGCCCAGCACTAGAGTCTCTCAATAGCCATTCACCCACTCATCTCATCATGCGCCATCACTTCGCTCTATTCCCCCCGCGCGCGCCATCGACCATGGCCCGGGCACATGACTTTGCATGCCCCATTCTATCCCCCCACGCCGATCCATTGATGACTAAGCAGCTTTGTGCTTTCGTCCTATCCCCGCTTGTCGCCAGCGCATCAGGCTTCATCTCTTTGGCGATCACGTCGCGGTCTCCACATTAGCGGCCTTCCATGCTTTCCCTTTCCTTTTCACAGGATCACCAGCAGATGCGTCACTTGCGTCGTCACCCGTCTCAACGCCCATGTTTGCCCGGTTGGTTGATGTCGTCTCCGTACCTCTGAATTCCGGGTTGAGCGCTTCGCTCATCGCTGACTCGTCTTCTGTTTCGGGACCAGTGACGTGGCCACCTCTTTGTGCTCGAGTTCTTTCCAGCAGTGAGCCCTTTCCTCTTCCTCTATCCACCATCTTCGTCCCTTCCGCAAACCTAGGCACAGTCGGCATCCATCCGTATCTGCCTCCTCGATCATCGGTTCTATCCCTATCTCGCCCTTTTCCCCATCCGCGTGACGAGCTTCTCACCGAACTATCATCGCTCATGGCGTATTTCGGCCACCTGATGATATCCCTCCTATCCCTATCCAGAGGTGATCGGGTTCTCGCTTTGGGCTCAGCACCATCGGCTCTCGTCCCACCTCTCTCCTTCAATTGAATTGGGCTCGAACTTTCTGCCCTGGTCAGTGGCTCTTGTCTCTTCCCCGTCTCATCCCTAAGCTCCACATCGACAGTTCTCGTACTTCTCGATTCTATCCTTCTCGGCCACCCCTTCTCGTTCAGCTCCACTAGGCTAACACCAGCTATTGGGTATGCCGTGCCTGCATTAGCCGCGCGCGTCTCCGGCTGTGCTTCGTCACGAGAATGTCCGGCGACTCCCATTGAAGCCCAATGCATCATCATTCCTCCCATAGGTACAGTGCTCCAGTATGCCTCATTCACCGGCCCTGTCTCTGATCTCTCTCTTCGTAGCCCCAAGTTCCGAATAGCTGATCCAGCTGCATGGCTATATCCATGAAGTTTGTTCCTCTTCCCCTTAATGTCTCCCCATGTTGCGTTGAATGGTATCCCCTCGGTGTCCAACTTCATGTGCTTCGCCATAGGTTGGGTGGGATCTCGCTTCATCTCTGCAATTATCCTCTCCATGATCCCGAGACAACCGTTAGCAGTCTGCACCATCATGTCCCTTGTGCTTTTCGCCCAAGCATTATTCCCCCATAGAGGCGAGTTAAATCCTGCAGCCATAGCTATCAGCAGTTGGTAACTCATAAACTGTCCTCCTCTCCTCAGACACCCTGCATGCATAGAGAAGAACCTCTGCCTCGCCGTCACTACGGCGCGTGCCGCAACCGTTTCCAGGGCTTGCTGAAAATCTGATGCCTCCACTATTCCCGAGTGATCTGCGCCGCTCTGCTTGTACTCGAAATTCAGGATTTTCCCAAATGACGTTGCCAATTCTCTATCCAGCATCATCGCGTGGATCGCAGCCTCGTCCACCATGAATCTAAACACCCCGGTCGTGACGCCGCGACCTCATACTCAGGCCACAACCCGGCCCTAAAACCTAAGTACCAGTCTTCCGCAGGGTTCAAGCTTGCCAGTACTCCCGCCACCACGCCCTGTTCTATCATGTCTATCCTTTCGGCCACCATCCTGAATGAGATTCTAATCCCTGCGCGGTCAAGGGCTTCCTGGAGCTTGGTCTTCCACATCGTTTTCCTTCCCATAGCCGCGTTTCTATCCGTGATTTCCCACAAATTCATTCCCATCAGGTAGTCCGGGTAGGATGGCATAGGCTTGCAGCACATCGGGCAGATCACTATTCCCTTCGCCATTCTACAGTGGCATGCCAAGCAATGTACGCATTCCTCCGTCATTTCCGACATTATCCATCTCACCCTATCACGGTATTCATCTGACCCCAAAGTCTTTGACAGTCTATCCCTGTTCACTTGCGAGTCTCCCCTTTCATCAGCTATCATTTCCAGCTCGCAATCTCGCGTATACAGAGCCGTGTACGTGTCCTCGAACCAAACTGCCTTCCAACATGCCATTGGTACGGGCCCGAGGAGCATGAAGCGCCAACTTCTTGTCACGACCACGTCGCCTCCGATTAGTGCGAACATCCTCATGTCTATCGCTATCCCAACTTTTCTACCTCGCACAGCCGCCAATCTAAGCGAGTCGTACAGCCATTCCGGCATCCCTCCTTGTGGAAATTCTAGCCCATGCACGCTGCTCACGTCTGACGGCTCAACAGAGTACTTCGTCCAGTGAGCCTTGAGCGTCATCTGCGAACCCCGCAGAGGATTCCTCATGTCGTCCCGGTGCCATCCTTCCACGATCACACCACTATGCCCTGCCTCTGGCCAAACTATCCCGTCCTTCGCGTACTCTTGCCACTGCGCGTCACCCACCACCATGTATTCGGTGCACGGAAGATCAGCCGGATGTAGCCTGAACCACAGGGACTCTCGTTCATCTAGTTGTCCCTCCACTCTGTCTCCGGCCCAACTCTTCAGCATCGCTACGTTCCTCGGCATCCTCATTCCACTCGTGGGTCTCACTGCCAATGGGATGCCCACCTTTAGTTCCTTGGTCTTCGGACACCTATACACCTTGCTGGTGATTTCTATCCCGTAAAACTGTGCCAAATAAGCAATCCTGTACTCGTCACCTCTTCTGAGTCTATACGAGGATCTTTCGTCGACTTCTCTTCTGATCAGCGACCAAGCTATTCCTCCTCCGTCGTGTTGTTCTGCCCATAGCGCATACTCTATCCCGTTTCCTCTGTCGATTGCGGATCCATCTAGCATTGCCTCCTGTGTGCTTCTTCTCATATTCCTCCTGTCGCCCCTTTGCACTGGGTACGCATCTCCTCCCCACGCTGCCAATTCCGCCACTATTCTTGCCATCTCAATGTACACGTTCGCTGGGTACGGCTTCTCTATCTCAGTCACTTCGCCTCTGATTCCCAACTCATTCAGCGTGGCACCCGTCCATGTCGTCACCGAGTCGTTGGATACCCCCGTCGCCGTAATTAGCTCCTCTGGTTTTCCCTTCTCTATCCCCATCACCAGCCTCGTCTCATCTGCGAGCTGCGAAACTATCCTTTCAAGTACCATCTTGTACTTCTCTAGATTCTCCACCCTTGTTGTCTGTTCCACTATCGGCAGTAGCACCACCTCCTCGTCGCTATCCCTCATCATCTCGTTCCCGTCTGCATCACGGTTGCCTGTAGGAATCAGTGTCAAATCCCATCTCCCATGAGCCGGATCTCCCTTCACAGTCTTAGACGTCTGCAACATGACCTTCTTGTTGATCTCCCCCATCACTGCCGCATTTCTTCGTTGCACCTCTCGGAAGTTCCTACTCATTCGGCTCATCCCGGGCTTGTCCTCGATGTCCCTCCTGTCTGCCTTGGCTCGCTTGATCAGGTCTTCTTGGAATCTCCATTCTGCCTCCTCGTCACCCTTGATCTTCTCCACTTGTTCTCGTTTGATTCCGGCCGAGTCCATAATTCCTTTCAGACTCTTCGACGCTGCCATTCCGTATCCTCGCTCTTCCGTACTGCTGGTGTCACGGCCTACCTCAAAGTTCTCTTTCACTCTATATACTCGGGCCCCCTTGACCGGGTTGTCAAGTTCCACCATGGCCGCGCGACCTCCCAGCGAGTACTGCTCTATCGGACCTCCGAACTTTCTCGCACTCTCGGGAACCGCACTCTCATAGTCCGTTGTCCCAGCACTATTCTTTGGGTCGACGGTGTTCATGCTATCATCGGCCGCAGCGTGTTCATCATCCATCTTGTTAGGTTCCTGACTATCCTTGGTCGGGTCCGGACCTGTCTTCACGTCCGGCGTTGGCGCTCCTTTCTGACTATCCTTCTCTGCTCCCTTGCCCCCGGTGTCCTTCTCCTTCTCTGCTTTCGGGAGCTGATCCTCAAGCTGCTTTATTCTATCCATTGCTTCCTTCATAGCCGCTTCGCTTTCTTGCGCACGACGTCGACTATCCTTAAGCTCGTCTTCCATGGTTTGATAATTTCTGAGGCGCTCTTCAGCCTGTTCCAATTTCTCTCGCGTATCCTTCAGCGCGGCCTCTCTCTCCTCCATCTTTTGCAGGCTATCCCTAAGCTCATTCTCCTTGTCCTGGTACTTCTTGAGGTTCTCCTCCGCCTGCTTCCGCATTGTTTCTCTCTCTTTCTCTTCTTCCTCCCTGAGCTTAGCAGTCTCCTGAAGCGTCTTTTTCAACTCCGAGAACTCCTGTCCTTGCTCTTGCCCAGCCAGTTTCGTGGCCTTATATTCCTTCTTTAGCTCCTCTAGCTCGGACTCCAGCTCCTTCACTCTTCTATCACCAGCAATCTTGCCCTCTTCGCTCGTGCCTTCACTGCTGGTGGCTCCACTTCCGCTCGGCGCCGACTTCTCCATTCTATCCCGGAGTGCCCTGAACTCGTCCCTCATCTCGTTAATGGCTCCGATTCTCATGAGCTCCTCCCTCCTTTCCCTCAGAAGCACTTCGACTTCCGCGACTAGTTTCGCGTTGTTCTCCGCCGATCTCTCGAGCTCTCCGACCCTCCGTGCCAAACGATCACGTTCATGGACGGCCACGGCCAGCTCCTCCTTCAGCTTGTGGTTCTCATTCTCGGCGTGCATATTTTCTATTCCCTTGTATCCAACGTTGGTCCGCTCGCCCCCCCGGGCATCAACTTTCATGTCTTCGAGCTGCCTGCTGAGGTTTTCTATCTTTGTCTTGTCTTCTATTGCCCGCGCCCGCACCTCGGCGGCTATCCCGGCTTTGTCCATTCTTTCCTCCGCCATTCGACCTATCACCCATTTGCACTTCTCAACCTCAGATACCTTGTCAGCCGGCTTTGCTATCATCCTGGCGACCACCTCTTCCCTCGGCATGCCTCGAAGATCTCTCCTCCTCATCACTAAGATGTCCCTTTCACCCAGCTGCACTTCTGCCTCCTTGATATTCTTCCACTCTTCATCTGAGTAGTATTTTCTCCGCTCGTAGTCCTCGTCGAACTCCTCGCATAGCGGATCATCTTCATCCTCGTCTATCAAGCCTACCATGACCAGTCTTACCGCAACATTCGTCAATCTGAACTTCAGTTGTTTGATTCTATCCTCCGCTTCCTGCAGCCTCTCTCTGTCTGTCATGTTCTCCTTTCCCTTTTGTGTGCTGATCAACGTTCCGTCTATGATTTTCGTCACTACACTCTCCATCGACGTTCTCATTCTATCCGCCTGTATCATGAAAGGCCTGTGTGTGGGCTCTGCCTCTACGTCGCCGGTCAGGAACCTATCTGCCTTCAATTCACCTGGTACTTCTCTGCCATGTTCCACTCTATCGGATCTGATGTTTGCAGTCGGAGCACGATGAGCAGTGATCGGGTTCGCTGCCACCAACGACATATTCAACATCACAGCCTTGGAGTCGTCGGGATTCTGTCGTATGACCGCTGTGTTGTACTTCCTCTCATGTCCCGTCATCGCTCTTTCTCGCATTCTATCCCATCCCATTCGTCTATCCTGTTCATCCATCTCCACTGCCGCCCTCTCCTGCCTAATCCGGTACTCCTCCAGCGTCAGTCCCTCCCACATCTCGGGCATCTCTGTGAGGATCAGAGCAGACGCCATCGACCTCATTACGTCTCTGACGTTCGTCGCCATCATTTCTGGCCTTTCCAGAGGGTGCATCGGCTCCTTCATTGAGGCATCAGCAACTATCGTCCCCAGTGGTCGCGAGCCAAGTCCGTAGAATTCCGCTGCTTCTCTCATGGCCGCATAGAAATCCCTCAACTTCGTGAGCGTTGCTAATCCGTACATCATATGCGGGTGGACCATGGGCATCTGGTTGGCACTACGCACGACTCCGTCCAACAAAACCTGCACAGCGTGCAGCTCAGCCATCAACCTGTCCCTCCTCTCGTATTGTGGCACCCAGTTCTTGAAAATCGCCGAGGCACACAACTTCGATGCTCTATCCGTAAGCGTTACTCTCAGCGAATCCACCATAAGAGCGGTCACAAGCTCGTGGGCTGGAAAGTACTGAGTTCTCCCTCGCGCCGCCTCCTCGGTATACAGGTTCGGATGATAATCTCCTTCAGCCATGCTCTTCTCTACCATGGCCCTAACGGCCGCCTTCTTGGTCTGTGTAAGGTAGTCTATTGGGTTGAACACTGTCGCGCCTATCCCTTCACCCTCATCCCGCGTCCACGTCACCCATGATGTGTTTCTAATCACAGCTCCATCAGCCGAGTGTATCATCCAACTCTGCCCCGCTTCGGCCGCCTCAACTACAGCCTCCCACGTAGATCTACGCCTGGCTATCCGATAATTCATCTTGTAGTGTGGAATCATGATTTTCTCCTTCATCTCCTCCGGCTTGATCACCTCCTGCCAGTTTCTACCCCTCTTTGCCACACCACCGGCATCTTCGTCTTCCGGCTCATTGCATTCTTCGGCAAGGGTGAAATCTATCAACTGTAGGTATGCGTACAGTCGCCGCTCTATCCTTGATGGGTTCGCGCCCTTGTCCCTGATTCCTCCTAGGAGGATCCTTTGCATGGTGCATCGTACCCAAACCGGAAGCTTCTTGATTTCTTCTCTCCTTCTATCCGGTTTCCACCTCTGGATGTCCTCCGGCCGGTATCTCAACTCAAGCTGATCCTGATATTGTTTCCGGACCACCTCACCCAGCTTCACATTCATAATGTTCGCGAATTCCGGCCGCCTACCTTGATGCTGTTCTATCCTTTTCTTGATCTCCGCCGCTATCGTCTCGGCTCCGGCGCTGTTCAAACCCGCCATCAGGTCCTCTACCGTCACATCCTTCAGCACCTTGTACATTAAGTCCTCCAAGTTGAAAATGGAGAAGTTCACCCCTCTTATCAACAGCCGATCGCTCACCTCGGGGCCCAGGCGCTGCGTGACCTCCCTCACCCTTTGAGCTCTGAGTTCTCTATCCAGCTCCATCGGACCCAGGTTGCTCGCTCTGCGTTCTATCGCTATTTCCGCTGCCCTTCTCCACTGTTCTCTCCTCACGTCAGGGTTTGCTCTCCAGAAACCCATTCCCTCAATCCTGTAGTCTCGGGCAATCGCTTGTATCTCTTCGCGCCAATTAGGTGACTCCCTCAAGCTCGCCGCTGCCATTCTCAATCTTCTCCTCGCATCGGGTTCCACGCTATCCTCCATTAGCTCTGGCGCCTGTGGTCTTTCTAGACATCTATCCAGATTCCATTCCGGAAGAGTTCCGCTTTCGTCAGTGGCGATCTTCCCCAGCGTCATAATAACGTCCATGAAGTCCAATTTCGCCTCCGGCTTATCGACAACCACTACTCCTGCAGCGACCATCAGCTCGTGTGGCTCGAATAAGTCTATCTCTTCCCATGGCATCCCCTCCGCGGCTAGTCTCTCAGTCAGTCGTGCCACTATTCTCCTAGGATCGTATTCAGGCAGATATGAGTTCTGCACAATTGCCGCCAGCACCACTGACGGTGGCCTGCCCTTCACCAAGGTGCTATACTTCCCCACTTCTCCCAGTTCCTTCTCGCAGACAGGGCACACGGCTCCTTCGCACGGAAAAGCTTCGCCATTGCTATCCACTCCCGTATACCCCAACCACCAAGCAAAGCACGCGTGACAATGATATCCCCAGCATATCCTTCTAAGCCACTCGACCGGCTCGCTGAAGCTATGTATTCCCGATCCTCTCGCGTTGCTCTCCTCTACTGGATTCTCTCGGGTGACCCGCTCATGCACCGTGTCCGTCACCTTCTTCACTAGATCGTCCCTTTCCGCTCTCGCTTCGTCCAGCCATGGGAACGGGAAGTTGTGCTTCTGGTTCCACACGTCCTCCACGACACGCCTATATATCTCCGGGTTCTGTCTCGCGACGTGACTATCCTCTTCCCTGTCAGCTATCGTCACAGGGTCCAAACCACCCCCCCCCCAAACCCCCCCTAGCTGAAAAATAAATCATAAATAACCCTTAATAAGGCTTATTTTTGGAAGCAAAGTGCCTTATGTTCTGGCTATTTCCTGATGTTTTCTGGTGACGCAGGGCAAGCCCAACCCCCCGCCCAAAACCGCACGTAGCCTCTGTCGTGCTTATTTCGGGTGTACTTCGGGTTTACTTCAGTGTTATTTTGGCCTTATTTCGGCTTTGTTTGGGCCCAACCCCCGCCCAGAACTCCACGTAGCTTATTTCGGCCTTATTTCGGGTTTATTTCGGTGTTACTTCGTCCTTATTTCGGCTTTGTTTGGGACCCCCCGCGCAAAATCCCACGTAGCTTCTGTCCGGCTTATTTCGGTGTTTTTTTGGCCTTATTTCGGCATTGTTTGGGCCCAACCCCCCCAGAACCCCACGTAGCTTATTTCGGCCTTATTTCGGGTTTATTTCGGTGTTATTTCGGGCGTGTTTCGGCTTGGTTTGGGACCCCCGCCCAGAACCCCACGTAGCCTCTGTCGGCCTTATTTCGGGCTTATTTCGGGTTTATTTCGGGTTTATTTCGGGCTTATGTCGGGCTTATTTCGAGCTTATTTCGGGTTTGTTTGGGAGCCTTGCACAGAATCCCACGTAGCCTCTGTCCGGCTTATTTCGGGCTTATTTCGATGTTATTTTGGCCTTATTTCGGCATTAACCCCCGCCCACAACCGCACGTAGCCTCTGTCGTGCTTATTTCGGGTGTATTTCGGGCTTACTTTGGTGTTATTTTGCCCTTCTTTCGGCTCTGTTTGGGCCCAACCCCCGCCCCCATGTAGCTTATTTCGGCCTTATTTCGGGTTTATGTCGGGCTTATTTCGCGCTTATTTCGGCTTTGTTTGGGCCCAACCCCCGCCCAGAACCCCACGTAGCTTATTTCGGGCGTATTTCGGGTATATTTCGGTGTTGCTTCGTCCTTATTTTGGCTTTGTTTGGGCCCAACCCCCGCCCAGAACCCCACGACCCCCGCCCAGAACCCCACCATGTAGCCTCTGTCGCTCAATAACTTTATTTTCCCTCTTTTCTCCGAAACAACATCCCGAAAAATAAGCCTTATTAAGCCCTATTTTCGTCTTATTTCTTCAAGCCCCTGCCTTGCAAAAATAAGCACTAATAAGGCTTATTAAGGCTTATTAAGGCTTATTAGTGCTTATTTTTGCTGTCGCTCTTTATTTTGTCGTTATTTTCTGGCTGGGGCGGGGTTTGGGAGGGGGGGGTCTTGGTTTCTGTGATATCGTGTCAGTTCCATGTCCGAACAATTCAGAGAATCCTTGACCTCTCTCGTTCTCACTATCTGGCTCCGCCGTCTCGTGAGCTTCTGCCCCCTCCATCGTGCTATCCATCACCACGTTCTCGGGCTTGTCCGCCTCTCCCTCCGCATCTATCTGCATCGTGGCGTCGCTTGCCTCCTTTGGGTTCGTCCCGTGCTCTTCGGCCTCGGCCACTGAGTCGAGCGGTTCGGGCCTTACCCCTGCTGCGCTCCTCCTGCCCTTGAGAGCCTCCTTGAGCGCGTCTTCCTTGATTTCTTCTACCCATTGATAGTAGTCTGCCGGATGCCTTGACCCATACTCTCTATTCTTCTCATCGAGCCGATGATCTCCTCGAACATCGCGTTGTCGTTCCCCATCATCTCCACAACATCGGTCTCGGGCTTAATCAGCATTATATTCTGCGCTATCCACCATGCCATGGTGTTGGCCCATTCCTTCGGGAACTTCATATCCTCAAGTAGCATTGCCCTGACGAACTTGGCCAGCCATATTCTCACCACATAATTCGAAAACTCGATGTTGTTCAGGTGAGTCGTACATCCCGTCTCGGATCCAAAGCCTTGCCTTGTCACCTCTTCTACCATGTCCGCTATGTCCATGCTGTCCGGGTACCCCCCGGCTCCGGTGTCTATCCTCGTCAATACGCGGTCTATCAGATGCTCTCCGGCCCTCTGGACTACCTCGAACAACTTCGTTTCCCACAGCATCTCGAGCTCCTCGTACCCTAGAGAAAGCGTCTCTGGTTCTATCATTACATTGTATATTATCCACCGCATCTCCACCTCTATTTCGTCCGCATCGCTGGATGTAGGCACTCGGTTGCGGTGAAACCGATGTAGGCTTGTGTCCCGGCCGGCCTAGCCTGCCACCGTCGGCTCGCAACTCCGGCACAGTCCCCAATATTCCATTCATGCCCATCCACACACGATAGAATTGCTCCACCCACCTCCTCATCCCCCCGACGTTGCTCTCAACATTCAATATTCTGCTTCTCATCAACGTTCCCAAAGCTATCCCGGTGTACGACGGTTCGGCGCCAGACCTCGTCCCCGACAGCACCTGTGAATCATGTATTCCCGCCTCCACAATGTCGTATACTTCTTTGGGCGTGACTTCATCGGTAACCTCCCTCGGGCACGTCGCTCTAATCATCCTGCGTATCACCTGTACCACTATCACCGTCCAGGCCATCGGCGGGGCTCCGTAGCAACGAATCCAGTGCTGCATTCCTATCAAATGCCCCTCCCCCAGTACCTGCCCTGCCCTCGTGTTCCTCGACCATGGGGCCTCAATCACTGGCGATCCCTCTTCTTCCATTCTTAATCTCAATACTCCCCCGCTCTCTCCAGTACCCACACATTCCACCCTATCCAGTTCTGTTCCGTCGGTAACGACTCCCACTGTGCCTCCAGACCCTATCACCATCGGTCCTTCGCCAACGTCCCCGCTTCTCGATTCCTGTTGCGCCTTTCTATCCAAATACTCCTGTTCGAACTTGAGGTCGCTCAGGGTCTTGACGTTACTACCTGTCCCAGCACCACCCTTCCATCTGGGAGCCTGCATAACTGCCTCCTTCGCATCGCCTCGTGGTGGCACTGGCGGAGCCGGCGGTCTATCCCCTTGATCACCTATCCCAGCGGTTCCCCTAAGTTCTCCGCCGTCTCTGCCGTCTCCCGTCTTTTCCTCGGCACTCTTTCTTTTCTCGTCTCGAGCCTGCTTCTCTCGTCGCTGGTTCGCGAGCTCCTGGGCACTCTCGAGCAGCTCCTTTCTCTTCTTCGCCTCCCGGTTCTCCTTTTTCGCCTTCTTTTGTTCTGACCGACTCTTCACGGTGGCGAAACCCTCGTCACTGCCTTCCCTGCTTTCCTCAGCCATCGACGCGTCTCCCTTGTGAGCGGATTGGTCTCCCGGTCTATCCTCGCCCATAGCATCATCCTCTTCTCCATCCGACTCTGCATCGTCCTCTATCATTTCGGCATCATCCGCCATCGCCTTTAGCTGGCCGATTGCCGCCATAGCCCTCAGAGCTTGATACTCGGGGTCCTTCATGTGGAAGCCGGCCGCTGCGTAAATAATCACCTTCATCCGGTGCCAAGATCCCCTATCCCCGGCTGATACGCAGTGGGCTTCAGACTTGCCACACATTGCCTTCCACACCGACTCGTCTATCCTCGCAGCCATCTCCGTATACACCCCTTGTCTATCCGATGTCCTAAGGCTCTCCGTGAAACCCGTGATCTTGGTCTCCGGCACAATCACTTTCGTTTTCAGCGACCGGTCTCCCTTCGCCACGTCTATCCATCGTCTGAGCCAGACTCCAACCTCTCCAACGCTATCCCTACCCTCCTCGCTAATCACTTCCCTAATGGCCGAGGTCTCCCTATCGTATAACTCCATGTCTCGCGGGGTCGGCCACATCATTCCAAACATCGAGATGAACAGAATCTGCGCCCAGAAGCCGAACGTTCGCCCAGCACTGATGTACAGCTTTCCCGCTTCCACCCCTATTCGAGGAAATGCCGTACGCATAACGTTCCAAGGCAGAGTGATGATTCCAGACTTCTTCATCAGCTTGTCCATGGCTTCTCCAGCTCTCATCAGCTCCCTAGCCTCTTCTCTGACTCTATAGTTAGTAGGGAACCCATTCTCTTCGAAATTTCCGGGCCCTACCCAGAGCACATTGGCATTGGCTTTCCTGATCGTCTCCCTCGTGTCCCTCGCCACCTTGGTTTTGCTATCATCGTCCATAGCCTCGAATCGTCTAACTTCTTCTATCGCTCGGCGGGCATTCCCCGCCGCCATTTCAGCTGGGGCTAATACCACGACGACGTTCGTCACTTGATTCCCTCCTAGGCCCTTCGAAACACACTCCTTGCACACCTCCTGGACCCTCTTGTATGCACCCTGGAAGGTCATCTCCTGCGTCCCTGTCAATTTGTGCGGCCTTTCCATTGTCTCCGTGCGCCTTCAACAGCATTGCTATCCACTCTCGAACTTCCTGTGGTGACGCCGGATTCTTCTTGTTCGAGACGCCCTCTATCCCCTCAGGTATGATGATGTGTACGTAGGTCTTCTGATCCGCACTACATCGTAGCTGAAGCGGCGGCTTCATTCCCTCCGCCCACCATGTCACCAGCTCAGCCGCCTTGCGCTCATGGAAAGCACTGGCTATGTCAAACATCCACTCGTAGGTCTCCACCGCGGACTCAAGCTCGCTCGAAAGAGCAGGCTCCATTAATCTTCCTCCGACTCCGCCCATTCCTATGCCAATGATAGCCGCCCATGCCTGAGCCTCGAACGCCCAGCTCTGGTCGACATCTTCCGGCCTATTCCATCCATACTTCCTTGGTGACTTTTCTATCCCCAATACTATGCTTCCCACGTCCGCCATTTCCAACACTTTGCCCACGTGGTGCGTGGCTCTATTCGCGTTCTCCATGATTTCCTCTTCTACCCCACTTCTCTCCATACACCGTCTGTAGATTGCTGGCCCCACAAAACTCCTCCAGGGCATCTTCACAACAGCGCTATCGTGTCCCGTGGCCAGTGGTGCCTCTATCCCCATGTACTCCAGCAAGCGTATCACATTGGCCCACTCGCTATCCACTGGGTAGTAGTCCTTGTCACGATCGGGCCCGGACACGCCCCCACCGCTAGGCAACTCCGCTATCCATCCCCTCATGAGTTCTATCAAGCCACTCCTCTGGCCAGTTGGCTGGTCGACGACCTTCGTGACAGTCTCGTCGCCTTCCCGATGTAGGAACTCGTGTTCCATCTTCCAATCCACGGGGCGCTCAGGAAGAGGTCCTCGGGCCGGGCCTATAATTGCGCGTTTCTCCAGGTGATACCGCCAATACAGCCTCTCAACTCCTTGCGGGTGCTTCTCCATCAGCGCCGACATCTCACTCATGAGGTGGCTATTCACTCCTAATCCCGGGTGCTTCGGCCTGCAGATGAGTGCATGACCGACGATCTTTGTGGCCCTCATAAAGCAGAACAAGACCCCGTCTATCTCCACTCTATCCACATCCAGTCGAATCTGTCCTTCAGGCACCGACGATCTCCTTGTCCCCACATCCATTTTGACATTCTTGCCTATCCTTCTGAAGCCGGCCAGTACTCTCACTATCCATCCATTCCCTAACGAATGCCATGTAGAGTATGATGCCGTACCACAGATGCTTCGTCCAAACCAGCATCCCGCGGAGTCACTGACACTGGGAGCGCCGGTCGACCACGTAACCAACGGATGGCTTCGATCTATCCCACCAGACGCTATCATCGACCATAACGCTTCTAGAGACGTTCCATGGAAAATCCACCCGGGCACATTAAACTCCTCATTCCCGATCGACATCTCCAGGTTCAGCTTCTCTGCTCCGGCGTACTCGGCCTTCGTGGGTACCCACATACATCGCGAATCCGTGAAATGTTCTTTCACATCCTTAATCCCCCCGTCTGCCTGGATCTCCGGAAACGTGATCACTTCTTCGGCCAGGGACCAGTGCAACAGGTGTAGGACCGACGTCGGTCCCCCTATCTGCCACGACAGTGTATCCAGATACTCCTTCATTTGTCCATTTGCTGCGTTCGCCATAACACTATATCCTTTTTCTCCCCCCTCGCTTCTCCGAAACTCTTCCACCACGTCTCTTCCCCTCTTCAAATATTGGCTATCGTAGGCCCCCACGATCTCGTCCGCCATGCCTATCACCTTGATCTTGGGCTGCGCCTCCGTCCATATCTTCAGCTTCTCCGCGCTCGACTTATGGCTGACCGCTATCCGCTCCGCAACCTGAGACGGTGGAATCGCATATTTCAAGGGTCGCACAGCCAACCATGTCATCATCCCTTTGATCGCATCGTCGAACGCACTCTTCTCTGTGTCATCCATGTGGATCTCCGCCCAATCTAGGTTCTTTCTGCTGATCCCTCCCCAGCTAGCCCTGAATGGGTCCTTGCTTCCGTTCGTGACGTCATACACTCCTCCCACAGAGATTGCTATCGGCGCCACACCAGCTATCATCCTCTCAAACGATCTTCCCCTCTGAAATGATTTCTCTGTTTCATCTGTCGCGCCGATGAACTTAGGGGCCCATGGCGTATCAACGTCTCCTCCTGTGCCCGCCGTGGGCATGGCACATCCCGGCACGTCTATCCCTCTAGCCAATCGCACTCCTATCAAGTCGTTCAGCTTTTCCCTCGACAAGTTCCCGGAATCGGGGCTCGCCTGAGGTGGCGGCTTCGTCGCCCCTCCATGCGACCTTGGTCTATCCCAGTTCGCTATCACCCTCTCCAAATAGTCCGTGGCATCCGTCACAGTCGCAGCTATCAGAGGGATCTTCTCCCTTATCCATGCTTCAGGATTCCGCCTCGTACACCGCAGTACCTCCCAGAGATACATAATCTTGTGCACTCGCATCCTATCCACGTCGTAGCCCACGGCCGGTCGTTTACCTCCTTTCTTCGCCGTCTTGGCCTGGGCCTCTTCCGCTCTCACACCAGCTATCCCACTGCCCATCCATTTCTTGAAGTCCGCATCGTCCTTGAAGTGGTTGGGGATAGCCCGTCTAGCCCATACTTCCTGCACCTCTAGATTTCCCTCCAATATCCAGTGTATTCTAGCCTCCTCCCGTTCCTTGGCCCCGACCGGCAGATACGAGTACATCGTCACCCCTGGCACTCCATCCTCCGTCTCGGCCTTGAGATATTTATCCGCGTCAGAGAATACTTTCTCCAGGAAGTCTATCATAGCTTGTGCTCGATCACATCGTTCCTTTTCTCCTGCATCCCTGGCCTGGCGCTCCGGGCGCTGCCATCGTAGCCCTACTGTCCTTGAAGATGAAGCTGCTCCAGGGTCTTCGTTGCTTCCCATATCTCTATCCCGTTCACTCAGTGATACCGATCCGAACATCTCTCCCATGGCTTCACGCTATGCTAGCCGCTAGAGCCGTCTTCTTCCTTACACACGCATACGAATCGAGGCCACACAAAAGTCGCTCTAGTCAAGGCGTCGTTGAAGAGCATTACACAGTGCCTCAATACTCACCATGTCGCTACTGCCTATCCGAGCCTTCGATTCTTCGTTAGTGCACTGTACGTCATCTCCCTTGTCATGAAGCTCTCCTATCTGCATCTTTCCCCGCATTCGAGCCAGTTTCCCACGTGCAGCAAGAATTCTCGCTATTCCCTCGGAGATGGCGGCATCACTGCGATTGATCAGAACAATCCCGATGCTCGCAGCGAGCACTCTATCCACTATTAAAGCTAGGCTATCAGCCGCACTTTGGTCCTTTCTTCCCAGCTTGAGCTCTGCCCCGCGGGCTAGTCGAGAAGGCGAGTCAACTCGCTTCGGTGCTATTACCACTATCCCGTCGCACTCACCGACGATCGCCTCATCGACCTCCAGAATTGGCGAGTGTTTGATATCCCACACCATTTCCCAAATTATCCATCTTCCCACTATGGACTTTGCTATCCCGACATTATCCCTGATGTCATACTCGAGCTGATTTTGGGATACCCCCCGGCACGCGGGCATAGCTAAGATGGTTCCCGTTGCGTTCCCGAACTCCTCTTCACCAAAATGTGCAGTAGTGTACATATCCCTTAACCACTCTCGCGCTTCGCTGATGGCCTTGGTCATCATGTTTGCGGCCTGATACTCAGTGGGGCAATTGACAAACGTAAACATGACTGCCTCGTAGAACTGGTTCAGCCTAGCTATGTCTATTCGCTGCGTTCTAGACAGGTACCTCATGTTCGGATTCTTGCCTGAGACAATTACTCTAACAGCCGCCTCATTGTCTTCCGCCACTATCAGGGGTTCTATACTCTCCTTCATCATCTCCCATAGTGCCAATCCTGGTATTCCCTGTTTTGTGATGCCATCGTGCAGGGCTACTATCTCAGCTTCGGGGGTACTTTTGGAGCATGACGTTTGTTTCTTACAGTATGCAGCTATAGGAACGAAAGTGTGCGGTCCTTGAAGACAAAGATACACCCCTGATGTAGATCTATGGTCGTTCTTGTCGCTGGCAAGATCGGCGTCGCAGTATAGCACGAGACGGATGTCTCCTATCCTATCCCCGACCCATCCGTAGAGACTCGTTGTCGTCGTCTCGTTGATGTATGAGATCAGTCTATGCATCCTCTTGTCACAGAGGTGCGTCCAGGTCGTCAGCCTCGATGCCAGAACCTGTACTGGTCGCAGGAGATCATACCTCCCGACCCTGGCCCCATACAAGATCTTCATGAGGACCGCTGGGGCGTGCTCTTTCAACACTCCCGGCCCATCATCCGGCAGCTCGTACTTGGCTATCCCCATAATCTCATTCACCTTGTCGTCCACTGGGTTCTCGTCAAACTCTGGGCGGCTCTCGTCGAGATAAGGGGTCTTAGCCTTATCCAGTGGCTTAGGATACGCCGTCGAGCACAACTCTTGGTATCTATCCACACACTGCTTCATGAAGTCGGTGACATCATATCGAAGGATCCTGATCTCATCCGGACTATCATCCTTCGCTTCGGCCTTCCCCACGAAATTAGGCGGTTCCTTCTTGGGCTCGATTATCTTTGTCCACTCGTGTCTCGGCTCAAACGGCGACCGAAAAGGTATCGCACTAGCCGTGTGCAAGCATCCCAAGTATCTGCCCATACTTCGTGGCTCTTCTAGCTTGATTCTCTTCGCCAGCTTCTCCCATCCTATCGCTAAGTTCTCTTTGGGTCCCGCAAGCTTGAAGTCGTCGACGTAGATCACCAGCATCAGCTTCAGCTCCTTGTGGAAGAACACGCTAGGCCAATCCGGGAGGAATTCGAAGCCTACCTCGGTCACAGCCTTTTCACAGTGCTTCTCCCAGAACCCCCCGGCATCCGGATGCCCGTATAATGCCAGCCTCAGTGGCACCACCGGATCGTCTATGCCCTCCCATTCGTCTGGCCACCTATCCCTCGGGATCCGTATCCATGTTTTAGGTCCCCCCAATAGCGCCTGCGTATATGCCGACTCACCGTCCGACATCTCGATATCATGTCCTGGCAGCATCCCATAGGCATCCGCCATCTTGCCTGCCTCAAGCGTAGCGGGACATGACGTGATTTCCTGGAAGATGGCCCACTTTCCCTCCTGGTCTTTGACATGACATCCCTCGAACACAACTCTCCCCTTATACTTTCTAAGAGGATCGTCTTCAGCAAGCTCCCAGTTCTTTTCTACACAGATGTCAAAGATACGACCCACATGAGCTATTTCCCCTCTATCCATCGCCTCCCGTTGAACGTCCTTCCACGAACGCACCTCCTCCATAATCCAGACCACTTGATCCATCAGCTTTTTCCACTCTTTATCAAGTGCCGCCCGGGCCTTGGAGTTGATAGCCCTCTCAGCCTTCGTGACGGGTCTAGCGACCAGTCCGAACACTTCCTCGATGTCCTCCTCTTCGTCCTCTATGATTGTGGCCATCAGTGGCTCACATTCTCCCGCTGTCTCGTCGGTGCTATCACAATCTCCATCTTCCGCGACCTCCTCCCAACTATCCTCTTGATCTGCATCTACCTGTATAGCAGGGACTGCGACTATTCCATCTCCATACTCCTCTTCTTCGTTCTGATAACCCTGCCGGATCAAATTATCGACGGGCGTAGTATGCTTGTTCATGAAGCATGCGAAGCAAAGTGTCATCGACGTGAGGATCAAACTTGGTACCTTGGCTTTTCCCTCCAACATTCGTCGACATTCTCGGCATTTGTAAGCCCTATTCGAGACATGCTTGATTCCGATTCGTCGCCTATCCTCATCTCTATTCCTCCTCGCTCTCAGTCCATGATCCATACTATCCCTATCTCTTTCCCTTGCACGGGCCTCTCTCGCCCAGATTGCTTTCTTGCTCTCCCGATGTGCCCTACGATGTCTCACTTCCTTCACGTTCTCAGGCATCATGCACCCGCGCATCCTTGGTCGTAGACATACTCCCTTAGCGAACTCCATTCTCATGATTGGCCCCCCTCTTCCTTCAAACGTGATGGGAAAGCTATTCCTATTCTGTATGGCCACCAGGATTTCTCGCTCAGGTGATACCTCGTATCCTATGACGTCGCACATAGTTTCCGCCACAAGTTGTCCAAGCGCAGACACTCTCACACTTGTGCCAGGATCTTCCGGATACGCTATCCCAGTACGAACCCAGGTGTATCCTATCAACGGAACATGGATGTCGTCCTTTAGTTCGAGGACCAGTGCATTCCTCTCTGCCTCCCACATGACTATGTCGCATTCGCCCTTCTCCATAGTCTCGAGGTTGATGGTTTCAGCGTGCCTGGCCCTGAAGAATGCCTCATCCACAGGTTCCCGTTCCTCTTCCAAGTCCGACAGCGTCCACCCTTCTGAGTCAAACACATCACTCTGGTCGTCGAATCCGGAGCTTTCCTCTCTATCTTGGTCGTGGCGTCGATTTGTGTCGCTGTCCTCCCTCTCCCCGGTCAGCACTACTATCCATCCGTCGCTGTTCATGTCTCCCACCTCGAGCTCTTCTCCAGGGTAAGCTACTGCGGCCCCTCCGGTGCTATGTCTGGTGCGGCGACTGTTCGGCTTCATCATCATAATCTTGCCTATGTCGTCGCCGTCGACCAGGATCACGCGCAGGTCCTGTATGTGTTTCGCCCGGGGTCCGAAGACCTCCCCCCATTGCCTCTCGGCCTGGATTATTCATAACTATGCATCTCTTCCATCTGGGCTCCTCACGACTGATGTACGGTGCCCCATCCTCGGCCGCCGCAGCGGCATAGTTCCTCACCAGCGTCTGATCTTCTCTATCCGTAGCATCGTCGACGTACTCGTCGTTTCCCTCCATGTCTATTACCCAATACGAGTTTCCTCCGTTCATTCTTCTCTTGGCTATCTTCAGCAGCTTCTCTAGTGATCCCCCAGTCTCATCGCCTCTAATCGTTCCCTTTTCCAGCTGTGCCAAGGAGTCCACGTCCAGTGTCACCATACCACTGCTATATCCGAGATAGTCTCCCTCGTGTTCTTCACATGCCATCGACACCGAATCACCCTCTTCCTCGCCGCAGATGTCTATCACGTCCTTTATCACCTTGATCATTTCGCGTATCGCTTTACCCTCCTGCTCTCGCCGTACGTCTATTTTCGCGTCCGATGTCCTCACTATGCGCGACATCAAGTCATGATCCCTTGGCATGTGATCGCATGCTAACATGTCCGCCGCGATCGCATTCATCATGCATGGTGTGACGACTCCTATGTAACACGACGCGTCTACCCCGTCATGCATACCCAGCATGCATCCATCACTCCGCACTATCCACATGTCCCAGGCAAGCGCCATTCGAACAATGGTCTCGTCAGCCATTCGACTTTTACCGCCTATCCAGATAATCGTGGCCACTATTCCTCTGCTGTTGGCGTCTGTGATAACCTTTTCTACATTGCCAAATACTCTTTCTCGAGCCTCTCGCGTACTATCTAGGCCTTCCTCGCGTCTCCACCCGGATGCCTTCCGATCAACCTCTGTCCTCATGCCGTCGCTAGACGCATCGATAGCAATGACCACATCCGTCACACCCTCTCCTATCACGCATCCTTCCCCCGATATCCAAGATACGTTCTCACCTCCGCTATCCCCGATTTCTTCTATTCCGACCCCCATGACCTGCACTTTAGGCTGCTCGCCCAACTCCCTCATTATTTCCCCAATGATGTTGTCGGACGGCGTTCGCGCTATTCCAGCTGTGCTGCACAATTGATTGATGGTTTTCGCAACCTCCTCAGTATCTCCCATCCTGGATGCCGGTGCCGCAGGTTCTGCTGATTCTCCTCTATCCCTGATTCGTCGGTCTTCTCCTCCGTCGGGGATGTACCAGAACTCCGTGATGATGTCCCTGGGCACAACGAATCGGTATCTCCCTCTATTGCGCATCATCTCTGCCTGTATACAAGAGTCGTACTCAATGGATTCTAAGACCTCTCCAGTATTAGCGCTCCGAGTGACCCTCCACCAGAGCTCAAGCCGTCTTTTGTCCCTTCCGCCATAGAATCGGTAGGATGTTGCGCGATTGTTTCTTACTGCCCATACTCGGCCACCCTCAGGCATTCCCGGTGGGGGATCCCATCGGTACTCCGGCGGTGAGAATTCCTGGCCATGGTCGGTGATTTTCTCCATCCATTCTCGAGCTCCAATTTCTGCGGGACGCGGTCCTATTTCCTCTTGCCCTCGAACGGCCGAAGGGGGCCTCTCTCCTCTGATGATCCTCTCTTTGTCTCCCTCGATATAACGTAGTCGCTGTCCCGGGCTCATCCTATTCCACTCTGCTGACGAAATGGAGTTGGGTTTGTGAGATCTCGCGTAC
This sequence comes from Symbiodinium natans, assembly GCA_905221605.1. NCBI lineage: Eukaryota > Dinophyceae > Suessiales > Symbiodiniaceae > Symbiodinium > Symbiodinium natans. The sequence goes on along the minus strand of CAJNDS010002736.1, from coordinate 151,334 downwards.
GGCCGCTCTATTCTGGGCATGTCTTGTTCGTAGTCTAAACCCACCCCCCGTATACCCGTCGCCTTCTCTCCCCGCGCCCGCTCCTTGGCTTCATCATCTATCTCTCCCTCAGGCTCCCCCTTTTCCCAGAACGTAGTGCACCCCGTCCATTTCTTGGTGATCTTCTTCTTGCCCTTCATTCTATCCTCATCCAGCACCTCCGATGTACCATCGGCGTACACTATCCACGTTCGCCTCCTTGGACCCAGCTCTCTATCCCCGGGGCCACCTGTACCTTTGACCTCCTCGCCCGGGGTACACAGCTCCTTTCGGGGTAAGATGTGATGAAGCGTCCACGAATGGTCTATCTCATCATGTTCCCAGAAATCCCCGTTTTGAAGATGCTGATCGTCGCACTTAATTTGTCTCATCACATCGGCTCGTACCCTTCTCTCCTCTGCGAAGATTTCCTCCGTCTCCTCTCCTTGCTGCCCCTCTCGCTCCAGTTCCAATCTGGCCAGGGCATCAGCTCGAGTCGCTGTCATGATTCTCGACTTCCTATCAGCCACAGCTTGCATCGGGAAGTAGTTGGGCATCTCCTCGTCAAGTACTATCCTCTTCACGCGGTGTATCGACGGTACCGTCCATCCGTGATACAGGTGCGCCAGCTCAACCACTATATAGTCTCCGCTCGGAACACCCCCTGGTTGGAGCGCGTAACCTAGGAACAATCCGGGTGATGTCGGAGTGTCGAACTTCGCCTTGGATGCCATGGCATACGCTTGCTCTTCCTCGGCGTCGTGATCTACATATTCTTCCCCATCCCCACCATCGTCTGCACACGCTGCCTGGCATAAGCCATCCGCTAATGTCGCAAAGTGCTCATCCAATCTGAAGCCCAGCCTCATCAACTTCCACTTGTCGTCCATAGATGCCTTTTTACCCGCTGCCAGGGTATATCCCACCGCTATCACTCTATCCTCCGGCGCCAAGGCATCTTCGGTAGCATGCCAAACTCTTGGATTGAACTTTAGCCCACTATTCACCTTCCGAGTCCTTCCCCATATCCATTTTCCCGGAAGCACCTCTTTCTCTATCCCGGCGGCCTTGCCACCCTCACTCGCACACTGTTCCTCTTCTGTCCAGATCATAGCTTCGCCCGCCCTCTCGCTTACCGGTACAACAAAGTTGTATGTCTGGCTCTCGTTAAACTTGTCCTTGTGAGGCCCCATCCTGGTTCCGACAGACACAATCACCGTTGTAAAAGTAGCTTCTGGGAAGCATTTTGCTATCAGCTCGCAGCACACCATGGCTATCCCCGGATACTCTTTGGCACTATTCGTAACGCCAACCTTTCCTCCGTACGCATACAGCCCCAGGACTATGAACCCTCTACCGGTGGCCATGCTCCGCGAATTCTTCGCTATTCCTTTTTCTATCGAAGTGAACTTCAGGATGATGTCCTTTGCATGCTGCACAATCAAAGTCCTGCGTCATGACCATGTCGAGCGCACGTCTATCGATCTCTCTCAGCTCTTCTTCCCTTTGCAAGCGTTGTTCTTTAGTTTCCTTCGTTTCAGAGGGCAAGGCCATGCTCGAAACATCTTCATCAGCTCCGAGAATCTCAAGAGCGTCATTTTCAGGATCCCCCCGTTCGAGCAGGGCCGCGTCCTCTTTGCCAGCTTTTCTAGGCTTTTCGGCAATGGGGAGGTAGTTAACAAGTGCCCCGAAAGGAATCAGTTTCACTTTGTCTTGCTCGTTGCCATGTCTTTTCCCGTACGGGCTTACCCCGTCCACTTGTTGTACGTTCCTATGGAAGCAGAACGTCTGCACAGCGTACGGCCACCACTTCGGTTCTAGTCCTGCTTGTCTCAGCAATACTCTGCCACCGTAGATTACTTCTTTGACCTTGAGCTCCGCTATGCTATTCGTTCGGGGTAATCCGGGTGTAGAAGTTGCCCTGCAAGTTCCTATGACGTCGCAGGCTTTTGAGAATTCACCGGCTCCGTCTGCGTACAGATGCACTACCATATCTGGGCCTCGGAACTCATTGATAGCTCGCACAAACTCATCCGTTCCCCTGGACTTTACGGGCGTGCAGTGTATCCACTGTGTCTTGAAGTCGAACATCACGATTGCATTGTTTTCTCCGCGGATTCCCTTGTCTTTGTTGCTGCGAAGAACTATCGTGTCAGCAGTGACCCTCTCCCCGAACTTCTCGGCGCCCTTGTCTGTGATGCCTTCGCCCCTGTTGAAGGGGACGTTTATTGCTTTGCCTTGTCGACAAGCAACGCAGTGCATGTTCTTTGGGAGATGCGTGAGCAAATGTTCCGTCGATTTTGCATACTCCGGTGAGTATCTTGCTCTCCGGATGCTCACAGTTTTGCTCGACCCTATCCCTTCGCCAATTCTATCCGCAACTCGAACCTGATCCGCAGGTCCGTCTTCTGCCTTTGCTTGTTCCACTTCTCCCATGTCACCGGCGCTATCATCCTTCTGAGGCTCTCCCACTCCTCTTCTAGCCTGTTCTTCATCGGCTATTCCTGGCAAATCTATATCATCATCCAATTCGCCTCCGTTTTCGGCGCTTTCTTCCTCGCCGGGTAGCGACTACTTGCTCCGCGATCCTTAGGTCGTCATCCGGACTCTTCTTCATTCCGTGGATGAGCTGAAACTCCGCATCCGTCATATTGCGTGCGCTTTGCCCCGCCTCAATCTGCTCAGGACTCAAAGCTCTTTCACAAAAACCGCATACCCCGGATGAATCGGCCTTACACGCGGCGCAGTAGAATGTCGTTCTCAGTCGACCGTCACCATCGTCTTGTTCTGTCGTTGTCTCCCTATTCCTCTCGTCTATCCCCTTTTCGACCACCGATGAAATTCGGTGGTGCTTACGCATAGTCTCCTTGATGGCTCGCACTAATCCCGGTGCCCACTCCGACCAGTTTTGTGACTCGCTCATCTCGCCCTTGCTTCTATCATCGCCATCGTTCGTCGCTCCGGTCCCTGGTCCTCTAAGATTGACCGCCCATCCTATCAACTCTGCGTCAGTCGCTATCGTTGTCGGCTTTTTCCTAGAGTGTCCCATCGGTCCCTGATCAAAACTGAACCGCTTCGTTCCTAGGATGGCACTCGTCCTATCCCATTCTTCTGTCGCCCACAATGATGCGTATCCCCCTTCTGGCGTATCATCCCAATACGTCTCGGGGTCCTGGGGCTGCTCAATGAGACACATCGTTGGGGCTCTCAATCGTCGGTGACGTGCCTTTCCTATCACCACAAGCATGCACACGCGCAGTATGATGATATCGTCGTCACGGCATTCCTGCTTCTGTGCCCAACTGATAAATGAGTATCCCCACCGCTCTGGTCCATTTCTCGATCTAAGTGGGATCGGACCCGGCCTTCTGTGTCTCATCACGGATCTTGTTCTGCAAGGCGGTCCAGCTAGCCAACAAAACACCAAATTAGTCGTAGCCAGCTTCACTAGCCACCACCATGTATCAGATTGCAGCACGTTCTCCTCCATGTCGATGTCTATCACACTCATCCCTAACTCAGTTGCTATGTCATCAAACTTCCCCCTTGATTTCCCGCAACAGATGTGCACTATGACGCGTTTGCTACCTTCAATTGCATGTTTGATTTTCAAGATTTCTGGCCTCGTGTCCCCTAGAGGTTTCTGAGCCATCCCACCGTCCAAGATTTCTTGAGGAGCACACGGCCACAGATACTTGGCTATCCGGACTAGCGTTTCGGCCTCGCCGCTGGTACCAATGGTCTTGTCCAGCATCATCAGCAGGTGATTTAACCCCGTGGTTTCATCCGTGGTTTCATCCGTGGCTATCCTGTCCAAAATGTGCTTTCTCACCTTCACGCTATCGCTCTGTGCCGCTTCCCCGGCATCCGCTCCTTCATAAGTTAGTCCTTCTATCTTGAACATGGTTTTGCCGGTCCACAATTCCTCCTCCGCTTCTCTATTCTCTCCCTCGCTGTACTTATCCACCCAGTCTATCCATTCCGCCACGGTTTTGCCACCTTCGTACACACGTTTCGATCTACATCTCTCGGCGAATCGCGGCACAAGTGCATGTATCTCTGGGAATCTCAGTGTTTCAAACCATGGATCGCAAGCCTTCGTTCTTGGTTTGTTGTGGAAACACACCGCCTTATTACCCGTTAACATCCATTTGTCTAGTAGCCTCTCGTCGTCGTTGGCGGCCTTTCCTATCGGTTCCTCCTCGATGTCTCTATCCGTGTCCGAGTCCACGCTTTTGGGACTACATTCATCCTGTTTCTCTCCGATCCTCCTCGGACTGGAATTTCCTCGCATGGGCAATTCAATCGCAAGAGGCGCTGGCATAGCAGGATAGATGTGATAGTCACTCCGCTCACTTTCACTAACGACCGTTGACATTCTATCCACCATGTATGGGATATCCCCGATGACTTTTAGTACTATCAAGCTCGAATCCGGTTTGACGAACACGGGGTTAGCACCCGCCAGCCAATGAAATGAATATCCCATTTTCATACATCTCCTCCCCATCGACAGAACAGCGGGAGTACTCTCGAGCATTCTAATCCTCATTGTCTCAGGCATCCCTTGTATATCCATGCAGATCTCTTGCTTTGACGTGGTGTTGCCGTTGGCGGTGTTGAACCTCACTTTCTTCGCCTCAATGGCCATATCTTTTTCGTCCTGGGTGAGGTCTGCTTCTGCTATGAGATCCATAGCGCATCCCGAGTCTATCATCCATCGTCTCATTACCGGTGGCAAGCAATGCTGTGCTGATGCCGCCGGCTGACTATCCTCTCGACTTTCCACGCGGAACCTCTCGTCGACTATACCTATTCTCCTGCATTCCTCCACTATCCTGTCAGCCAATCTTGATGCATCCTTACCTTCCTCGCCTTGCTCCCCGGCTAGTATGTCCAGCACGACCTCTTCGGCCAGAGATATCCCGCGCAGCCTTGCCTTTGCCTCTTCGATCACGGGATATCGTTTCACATCATGTTCATATCCCTTCTTGTGTACGTTTTTGCATTTTCGTACCATCTTGTCGGCTGTGTGTCCTTTCCAATAGCATATATCCAGTCCTGCTATCCCCGTCTCTTCGGAGCCCAACCCCTTGACTCGCCTATTACCCTTCCTCACTCGCTCCCTGCCTGTCGTTGTCACCAGTATTCCCCTAAGCGTGCCTTCGGCGCTATCATCCC
>CAJNDS010002736.1:72500-146035 GCA_905221605.1 Symbiodinium natans | reverse complement strand
GGCTTGCAGCACATCGGGCAGATCACTATTCCCTTCGCCATTCTACAGTGGCATGCCAAGCAATGTACGCATTCCTCCGTCATTTCCGACATTATCCATCTCACCCTATCACGGTATTCATCTGACCCCAAAGTCTTTGACAGTCTATCCCTGTTCACTTGCGAGTCTCCCCTTTCATCAGCTATCATTTCCAGCTCGCAATCTCGCGTATACAGAGCCGTGTACGTGTCCTCGAACCAAACTGCCTTCCAACATGCCATTGGTACGGGCCCGAGGAGCATGAAGCGCCAACTTCTTGTCACGACCACGTCGCCTCCGATTAGTGCGAACATCCTCATGTCTATCGCTATCCCAACTTTTCTACCTCGCACAGCCGCCAATCTAAGCGAGTCGTACAGCCATTCCGGCATCCCTCCTTGTGGAAATTCTAGCCCATGCACGCTGCTCACGTCTGACGGCTCAACAGAGTACTTCGTCCAGTGAGCCTTGAGCGTCATCTGCGAACCCCGCAGAGGATTCCTCATGTCGTCCCGGTGCCATCCTTCCACGATCACACCACTATGCCCTGCCTCTGGCCAAACTATCCCGTCCTTCGCGTACTCTTGCCACTGCGCGTCACCCACCACCATGTATTCGGTGCACGGAAGATCAGCCGGATGTAGCCTGAACCACAGGGACTCTCGTTCATCTAGTTGTCCCTCCACTCTGTCTCCGGCCCAACTCTTCAGCATCGCTACGTTCCTCGGCATCCTCATTCCACTCGTGGGTCTCACTGCCAATGGGATGCCCACCTTTAGTTCCTTGGTCTTCGGACACCTATACACCTTGCTGGTGATTTCTATCCCGTAAAACTGTGCCAAATAAGCAATCCTGTACTCGTCACCTCTTCTGAGTCTATACGAGGATCTTTCGTCGACTTCTCTTCTGATCAGCGACCAAGCTATTCCTCCTCCGTCGTGTTGTTCTGCCCATAGCGCATACTCTATCCCGTTTCCTCTGTCGATTGCGGATCCATCTAGCATTGCCTCCTGTGTGCTTCTTCTCATATTCCTCCTGTCGCCCCTTTGCACTGGGTACGCATCTCCTCCCCACGCTGCCAATTCCGCCACTATTCTTGCCATCTCAATGTACACGTTCGCTGGGTACGGCTTCTCTATCTCAGTCACTTCGCCTCTGATTCCCAACTCATTCAGCGTGGCACCCGTCCATGTCGTCACCGAGTCGTTGGATACCCCCGTCGCCGTAATTAGCTCCTCTGGTTTTCCCTTCTCTATCCCCATCACCAGCCTCGTCTCATCTGCGAGCTGCGAAACTATCCTTTCAAGTACCATCTTGTACTTCTCTAGATTCTCCACCCTTGTTGTCTGTTCCACTATCGGCAGTAGCACCACCTCCTCGTCGCTATCCCTCATCATCTCGTTCCCGTCTGCATCACGGTTGCCTGTAGGAATCAGTGTCAAATCCCATCTCCCATGAGCCGGATCTCCCTTCACAGTCTTAGACGTCTGCAACATGACCTTCTTGTTGATCTCCCCCATCACTGCCGCATTTCTTCGTTGCACCTCTCGGAAGTTCCTACTCATTCGGCTCATCCCGGGCTTGTCCTCGATGTCCCTCCTGTCTGCCTTGGCTCGCTTGATCAGGTCTTCTTGGAATCTCCATTCTGCCTCCTCGTCACCCTTGATCTTCTCCACTTGTTCTCGTTTGATTCCGGCCGAGTCCATAATTCCTTTCAGACTCTTCGACGCTGCCATTCCGTATCCTCGCTCTTCCGTACTGCTGGTGTCACGGCCTACCTCAAAGTTCTCTTTCACTCTATATACTCGGGCCCCCTTGACCGGGTTGTCAAGTTCCACCATGGCCGCGCGACCTCCCAGCGAGTACTGCTCTATCGGACCTCCGAACTTTCTCGCACTCTCGGGAACCGCACTCTCATAGTCCGTTGTCCCAGCACTATTCTTTGGGTCGACGGTGTTCATGCTATCATCGGCCGCAGCGTGTTCATCATCCATCTTGTTAGGTTCCTGACTATCCTTGGTCGGGTCCGGACCTGTCTTCACGTCCGGCGTTGGCGCTCCTTTCTGACTATCCTTCTCTGCTCCCTTGCCCCCGGTGTCCTTCTCCTTCTCTGCTTTCGGGAGCTGATCCTCAAGCTGCTTTATTCTATCCATTGCTTCCTTCATAGCCGCTTCGCTTTCTTGCGCACGACGTCGACTATCCTTAAGCTCGTCTTCCATGGTTTGATAATTTCTGAGGCGCTCTTCAGCCTGTTCCAATTTCTCTCGCGTATCCTTCAGCGCGGCCTCTCTCTCCTCCATCTTTTGCAGGCTATCCCTAAGCTCATTCTCCTTGTCCTGGTACTTCTTGAGGTTCTCCTCCGCCTGCTTCCGCATTGTTTCTCTCTCTTTCTCTTCTTCCTCCCTGAGCTTAGCAGTCTCCTGAAGCGTCTTTTTCAACTCCGAGAACTCCTGTCCTTGCTCTTGCCCAGCCAGTTTCGTGGCCTTATATTCCTTCTTTAGCTCCTCTAGCTCGGACTCCAGCTCCTTCACTCTTCTATCACCAGCAATCTTGCCCTCTTCGCTCGTGCCTTCACTGCTGGTGGCTCCACTTCCGCTCGGCGCCGACTTCTCCATTCTATCCCGGAGTGCCCTGAACTCGTCCCTCATCTCGTTAATGGCTCCGATTCTCATGAGCTCCTCCCTCCTTTCCCTCAGAAGCACTTCGACTTCCGCGACTAGTTTCGCGTTGTTCTCCGCCGATCTCTCGAGCTCTCCGACCCTCCGTGCCAAACGATCACGTTCATGGACGGCCACGGCCAGCTCCTCCTTCAGCTTGTGGTTCTCATTCTCGGCGTGCATATTTTCTATTCCCTTGTATCCAACGTTGGTCCGCTCGCCCCCCCGGGCATCAACTTTCATGTCTTCGAGCTGCCTGCTGAGGTTTTCTATCTTTGTCTTGTCTTCTATTGCCCGCGCCCGCACCTCGGCGGCTATCCCGGCTTTGTCCATTCTTTCCTCCGCCATTCGACCTATCACCCATTTGCACTTCTCAACCTCAGATACCTTGTCAGCCGGCTTTGCTATCATCCTGGCGACCACCTCTTCCCTCGGCATGCCTCGAAGATCTCTCCTCCTCATCACTAAGATGTCCCTTTCACCCAGCTGCACTTCTGCCTCCTTGATATTCTTCCACTCTTCATCTGAGTAGTATTTTCTCCGCTCGTAGTCCTCGTCGAACTCCTCGCATAGCGGATCATCTTCATCCTCGTCTATCAAGCCTACCATGACCAGTCTTACCGCAACATTCGTCAATCTGAACTTCAGTTGTTTGATTCTATCCTCCGCTTCCTGCAGCCTCTCTCTGTCTGTCATGTTCTCCTTTCCCTTTTGTGTGCTGATCAACGTTCCGTCTATGATTTTCGTCACTACACTCTCCATCGACGTTCTCATTCTATCCGCCTGTATCATGAAAGGCCTGTGTGTGGGCTCTGCCTCTACGTCGCCGGTCAGGAACCTATCTGCCTTCAATTCACCTGGTACTTCTCTGCCATGTTCCACTCTATCGGATCTGATGTTTGCAGTCGGAGCACGATGAGCAGTGATCGGGTTCGCTGCCACCAACGACATATTCAACATCACAGCCTTGGAGTCGTCGGGATTCTGTCGTATGACCGCTGTGTTGTACTTCCTCTCATGTCCCGTCATCGCTCTTTCTCGCATTCTATCCCATCCCATTCGTCTATCCTGTTCATCCATCTCCACTGCCGCCCTCTCCTGCCTAATCCGGTACTCCTCCAGCGTCAGTCCCTCCCACATCTCGGGCATCTCTGTGAGGATCAGAGCAGACGCCATCGACCTCATTACGTCTCTGACGTTCGTCGCCATCATTTCTGGCCTTTCCAGAGGGTGCATCGGCTCCTTCATTGAGGCATCAGCAACTATCGTCCCCAGTGGTCGCGAGCCAAGTCCGTAGAATTCCGCTGCTTCTCTCATGGCCGCATAGAAATCCCTCAACTTCGTGAGCGTTGCTAATCCGTACATCATATGCGGGTGGACCATGGGCATCTGGTTGGCACTACGCACGACTCCGTCCAACAAAACCTGCACAGCGTGCAGCTCAGCCATCAACCTGTCCCTCCTCTCGTATTGTGGCACCCAGTTCTTGAAAATCGCCGAGGCACACAACTTCGATGCTCTATCCGTAAGCGTTACTCTCAGCGAATCCACCATAAGAGCGGTCACAAGCTCGTGGGCTGGAAAGTACTGAGTTCTCCCTCGCGCCGCCTCCTCGGTATACAGGTTCGGATGATAATCTCCTTCAGCCATGCTCTTCTCTACCATGGCCCTAACGGCCGCCTTCTTGGTCTGTGTAAGGTAGTCTATTGGGTTGAACACTGTCGCGCCTATCCCTTCACCCTCATCCCGCGTCCACGTCACCCATGATGTGTTTCTAATCACAGCTCCATCAGCCGAGTGTATCATCCAACTCTGCCCCGCTTCGGCCGCCTCAACTACAGCCTCCCACGTAGATCTACGCCTGGCTATCCGATAATTCATCTTGTAGTGTGGAATCATGATTTTCTCCTTCATCTCCTCCGGCTTGATCACCTCCTGCCAGTTTCTACCCCTCTTTGCCACACCACCGGCATCTTCGTCTTCCGGCTCATTGCATTCTTCGGCAAGGGTGAAATCTATCAACTGTAGGTATGCGTACAGTCGCCGCTCTATCCTTGATGGGTTCGCGCCCTTGTCCCTGATTCCTCCTAGGAGGATCCTTTGCATGGTGCATCGTACCCAAACCGGAAGCTTCTTGATTTCTTCTCTCCTTCTATCCGGTTTCCACCTCTGGATGTCCTCCGGCCGGTATCTCAACTCAAGCTGATCCTGATATTGTTTCCGGACCACCTCACCCAGCTTCACATTCATAATGTTCGCGAATTCCGGCCGCCTACCTTGATGCTGTTCTATCCTTTTCTTGATCTCCGCCGCTATCGTCTCGGCTCCGGCGCTGTTCAAACCCGCCATCAGGTCCTCTACCGTCACATCCTTCAGCACCTTGTACATTAAGTCCTCCAAGTTGAAAATGGAGAAGTTCACCCCTCTTATCAACAGCCGATCGCTCACCTCGGGGCCCAGGCGCTGCGTGACCTCCCTCACCCTTTGAGCTCTGAGTTCTCTATCCAGCTCCATCGGACCCAGGTTGCTCGCTCTGCGTTCTATCGCTATTTCCGCTGCCCTTCTCCACTGTTCTCTCCTCACGTCAGGGTTTGCTCTCCAGAAACCCATTCCCTCAATCCTGTAGTCTCGGGCAATCGCTTGTATCTCTTCGCGCCAATTAGGTGACTCCCTCAAGCTCGCCGCTGCCATTCTCAATCTTCTCCTCGCATCGGGTTCCACGCTATCCTCCATTAGCTCTGGCGCCTGTGGTCTTTCTAGACATCTATCCAGATTCCATTCCGGAAGAGTTCCGCTTTCGTCAGTGGCGATCTTCCCCAGCGTCATAATAACGTCCATGAAGTCCAATTTCGCCTCCGGCTTATCGACAACCACTACTCCTGCAGCGACCATCAGCTCGTGTGGCTCGAATAAGTCTATCTCTTCCCATGGCATCCCCTCCGCGGCTAGTCTCTCAGTCAGTCGTGCCACTATTCTCCTAGGATCGTATTCAGGCAGATATGAGTTCTGCACAATTGCCGCCAGCACCACTGACGGTGGCCTGCCCTTCACCAAGGTGCTATACTTCCCCACTTCTCCCAGTTCCTTCTCGCAGACAGGGCACACGGCTCCTTCGCACGGAAAAGCTTCGCCATTGCTATCCACTCCCGTATACCCCAACCACCAAGCAAAGCACGCGTGACAATGATATCCCCAGCATATCCTTCTAAGCCACTCGACCGGCTCGCTGAAGCTATGTATTCCCGATCCTCTCGCGTTGCTCTCCTCTACTGGATTCTCTCGGGTGACCCGCTCATGCACCGTGTCCGTCACCTTCTTCACTAGATCGTCCCTTTCCGCTCTCGCTTCGTCCAGCCATGGGAACGGGAAGTTGTGCTTCTGGTTCCACACGTCCTCCACGACACGCCTATATATCTCCGGGTTCTGTCTCGCGACGTGACTATCCTCTTCCCTGTCAGCTATCGTCACAGGGTCCAAACCACCCCCCCCCCAAACCCCCCCTAGCTGAAAAATAAATCATAAATAACCCTTAATAAGGCTTATTTTTGGAAGCAAAGTGCCTTATGTTCTGGCTATTTCCTGATGTTTTCTGGTGACGCAGGGCAAGCCCAACCCCCCGCCCAAAACCGCACGTAGCCTCTGTCGTGCTTATTTCGGGTGTACTTCGGGTTTACTTCAGTGTTATTTTGGCCTTATTTCGGCTTTGTTTGGGCCCAACCCCCGCCCAGAACTCCACGTAGCTTATTTCGGCCTTATTTCGGGTTTATTTCGGTGTTACTTCGTCCTTATTTCGGCTTTGTTTGGGACCCCCCGCGCAAAATCCCACGTAGCTTCTGTCCGGCTTATTTCGGTGTTTTTTTGGCCTTATTTCGGCATTGTTTGGGCCCAACCCCCCCAGAACCCCACGTAGCTTATTTCGGCCTTATTTCGGGTTTATTTCGGTGTTATTTCGGGCGTGTTTCGGCTTGGTTTGGGACCCCCGCCCAGAACCCCACGTAGCCTCTGTCGGCCTTATTTCGGGCTTATTTCGGGTTTATTTCGGGTTTATTTCGGGCTTATGTCGGGCTTATTTCGAGCTTATTTCGGGTTTGTTTGGGAGCCTTGCACAGAATCCCACGTAGCCTCTGTCCGGCTTATTTCGGGCTTATTTCGATGTTATTTTGGCCTTATTTCGGCATTAACCCCCGCCCACAACCGCACGTAGCCTCTGTCGTGCTTATTTCGGGTGTATTTCGGGCTTACTTTGGTGTTATTTTGCCCTTCTTTCGGCTCTGTTTGGGCCCAACCCCCGCCCCCATGTAGCTTATTTCGGCCTTATTTCGGGTTTATGTCGGGCTTATTTCGCGCTTATTTCGGCTTTGTTTGGGCCCAACCCCCGCCCAGAACCCCACGTAGCTTATTTCGGGCGTATTTCGGGTATATTTCGGTGTTGCTTCGTCCTTATTTTGGCTTTGTTTGGGCCCAACCCCCGCCCAGAACCCCACGACCCCCGCCCAGAACCCCACCATGTAGCCTCTGTCGCTCAATAACTTTATTTTCCCTCTTTTCTCCGAAACAACATCCCGAAAAATAAGCCTTATTAAGCCCTATTTTCGTCTTATTTCTTCAAGCCCCTGCCTTGCAAAAATAAGCACTAATAAGGCTTATTAAGGCTTATTAAGGCTTATTAGTGCTTATTTTTGCTGTCGCTCTTTATTTTGTCGTTATTTTCTGGCTGGGGCGGGGTTTGGGAGGGGGGGGTCTTGGTTTCTGTGATATCGTGTCAGTTCCATGTCCGAACAATTCAGAGAATCCTTGACCTCTCTCGTTCTCACTATCTGGCTCCGCCGTCTCGTGAGCTTCTGCCCCCTCCATCGTGCTATCCATCACCACGTTCTCGGGCTTGTCCGCCTCTCCCTCCGCATCTATCTGCATCGTGGCGTCGCTTGCCTCCTTTGGGTTCGTCCCGTGCTCTTCGGCCTCGGCCACTGAGTCGAGCGGTTCGGGCCTTACCCCTGCTGCGCTCCTCCTGCCCTTGAGAGCCTCCTTGAGCGCGTCTTCCTTGATTTCTTCTACCCATTGATAGTAGTCTGCCGGATGCCTTGACCCATACTCTCTATTCTTCTCATCGAGCCGATGATCTCCTCGAACATCGCGTTGTCGTTCCCCATCATCTCCACAACATCGGTCTCGGGCTTAATCAGCATTATATTCTGCGCTATCCACCATGCCATGGTGTTGGCCCATTCCTTCGGGAACTTCATATCCTCAAGTAGCATTGCCCTGACGAACTTGGCCAGCCATATTCTCACCACATAATTCGAAAACTCGATGTTGTTCAGGTGAGTCGTACATCCCGTCTCGGATCCAAAGCCTTGCCTTGTCACCTCTTCTACCATGTCCGCTATGTCCATGCTGTCCGGGTACCCCCCGGCTCCGGTGTCTATCCTCGTCAATACGCGGTCTATCAGATGCTCTCCGGCCCTCTGGACTACCTCGAACAACTTCGTTTCCCACAGCATCTCGAGCTCCTCGTACCCTAGAGAAAGCGTCTCTGGTTCTATCATTACATTGTATATTATCCACCGCATCTCCACCTCTATTTCGTCCGCATCGCTGGATGTAGGCACTCGGTTGCGGTGAAACCGATGTAGGCTTGTGTCCCGGCCGGCCTAGCCTGCCACCGTCGGCTCGCAACTCCGGCACAGTCCCCAATATTCCATTCATGCCCATCCACACACGATAGAATTGCTCCACCCACCTCCTCATCCCCCCGACGTTGCTCTCAACATTCAATATTCTGCTTCTCATCAACGTTCCCAAAGCTATCCCGGTGTACGACGGTTCGGCGCCAGACCTCGTCCCCGACAGCACCTGTGAATCATGTATTCCCGCCTCCACAATGTCGTATACTTCTTTGGGCGTGACTTCATCGGTAACCTCCCTCGGGCACGTCGCTCTAATCATCCTGCGTATCACCTGTACCACTATCACCGTCCAGGCCATCGGCGGGGCTCCGTAGCAACGAATCCAGTGCTGCATTCCTATCAAATGCCCCTCCCCCAGTACCTGCCCTGCCCTCGTGTTCCTCGACCATGGGGCCTCAATCACTGGCGATCCCTCTTCTTCCATTCTTAATCTCAATACTCCCCCGCTCTCTCCAGTACCCACACATTCCACCCTATCCAGTTCTGTTCCGTCGGTAACGACTCCCACTGTGCCTCCAGACCCTATCACCATCGGTCCTTCGCCAACGTCCCCGCTTCTCGATTCCTGTTGCGCCTTTCTATCCAAATACTCCTGTTCGAACTTGAGGTCGCTCAGGGTCTTGACGTTACTACCTGTCCCAGCACCACCCTTCCATCTGGGAGCCTGCATAACTGCCTCCTTCGCATCGCCTCGTGGTGGCACTGGCGGAGCCGGCGGTCTATCCCCTTGATCACCTATCCCAGCGGTTCCCCTAAGTTCTCCGCCGTCTCTGCCGTCTCCCGTCTTTTCCTCGGCACTCTTTCTTTTCTCGTCTCGAGCCTGCTTCTCTCGTCGCTGGTTCGCGAGCTCCTGGGCACTCTCGAGCAGCTCCTTTCTCTTCTTCGCCTCCCGGTTCTCCTTTTTCGCCTTCTTTTGTTCTGACCGACTCTTCACGGTGGCGAAACCCTCGTCACTGCCTTCCCTGCTTTCCTCAGCCATCGACGCGTCTCCCTTGTGAGCGGATTGGTCTCCCGGTCTATCCTCGCCCATAGCATCATCCTCTTCTCCATCCGACTCTGCATCGTCCTCTATCATTTCGGCATCATCCGCCATCGCCTTTAGCTGGCCGATTGCCGCCATAGCCCTCAGAGCTTGATACTCGGGGTCCTTCATGTGGAAGCCGGCCGCTGCGTAAATAATCACCTTCATCCGGTGCCAAGATCCCCTATCCCCGGCTGATACGCAGTGGGCTTCAGACTTGCCACACATTGCCTTCCACACCGACTCGTCTATCCTCGCAGCCATCTCCGTATACACCCCTTGTCTATCCGATGTCCTAAGGCTCTCCGTGAAACCCGTGATCTTGGTCTCCGGCACAATCACTTTCGTTTTCAGCGACCGGTCTCCCTTCGCCACGTCTATCCATCGTCTGAGCCAGACTCCAACCTCTCCAACGCTATCCCTACCCTCCTCGCTAATCACTTCCCTAATGGCCGAGGTCTCCCTATCGTATAACTCCATGTCTCGCGGGGTCGGCCACATCATTCCAAACATCGAGATGAACAGAATCTGCGCCCAGAAGCCGAACGTTCGCCCAGCACTGATGTACAGCTTTCCCGCTTCCACCCCTATTCGAGGAAATGCCGTACGCATAACGTTCCAAGGCAGAGTGATGATTCCAGACTTCTTCATCAGCTTGTCCATGGCTTCTCCAGCTCTCATCAGCTCCCTAGCCTCTTCTCTGACTCTATAGTTAGTAGGGAACCCATTCTCTTCGAAATTTCCGGGCCCTACCCAGAGCACATTGGCATTGGCTTTCCTGATCGTCTCCCTCGTGTCCCTCGCCACCTTGGTTTTGCTATCATCGTCCATAGCCTCGAATCGTCTAACTTCTTCTATCGCTCGGCGGGCATTCCCCGCCGCCATTTCAGCTGGGGCTAATACCACGACGACGTTCGTCACTTGATTCCCTCCTAGGCCCTTCGAAACACACTCCTTGCACACCTCCTGGACCCTCTTGTATGCACCCTGGAAGGTCATCTCCTGCGTCCCTGTCAATTTGTGCGGCCTTTCCATTGTCTCCGTGCGCCTTCAACAGCATTGCTATCCACTCTCGAACTTCCTGTGGTGACGCCGGATTCTTCTTGTTCGAGACGCCCTCTATCCCCTCAGGTATGATGATGTGTACGTAGGTCTTCTGATCCGCACTACATCGTAGCTGAAGCGGCGGCTTCATTCCCTCCGCCCACCATGTCACCAGCTCAGCCGCCTTGCGCTCATGGAAAGCACTGGCTATGTCAAACATCCACTCGTAGGTCTCCACCGCGGACTCAAGCTCGCTCGAAAGAGCAGGCTCCATTAATCTTCCTCCGACTCCGCCCATTCCTATGCCAATGATAGCCGCCCATGCCTGAGCCTCGAACGCCCAGCTCTGGTCGACATCTTCCGGCCTATTCCATCCATACTTCCTTGGTGACTTTTCTATCCCCAATACTATGCTTCCCACGTCCGCCATTTCCAACACTTTGCCCACGTGGTGCGTGGCTCTATTCGCGTTCTCCATGATTTCCTCTTCTACCCCACTTCTCTCCATACACCGTCTGTAGATTGCTGGCCCCACAAAACTCCTCCAGGGCATCTTCACAACAGCGCTATCGTGTCCCGTGGCCAGTGGTGCCTCTATCCCCATGTACTCCAGCAAGCGTATCACATTGGCCCACTCGCTATCCACTGGGTAGTAGTCCTTGTCACGATCGGGCCCGGACACGCCCCCACCGCTAGGCAACTCCGCTATCCATCCCCTCATGAGTTCTATCAAGCCACTCCTCTGGCCAGTTGGCTGGTCGACGACCTTCGTGACAGTCTCGTCGCCTTCCCGATGTAGGAACTCGTGTTCCATCTTCCAATCCACGGGGCGCTCAGGAAGAGGTCCTCGGGCCGGGCCTATAATTGCGCGTTTCTCCAGGTGATACCGCCAATACAGCCTCTCAACTCCTTGCGGGTGCTTCTCCATCAGCGCCGACATCTCACTCATGAGGTGGCTATTCACTCCTAATCCCGGGTGCTTCGGCCTGCAGATGAGTGCATGACCGACGATCTTTGTGGCCCTCATAAAGCAGAACAAGACCCCGTCTATCTCCACTCTATCCACATCCAGTCGAATCTGTCCTTCAGGCACCGACGATCTCCTTGTCCCCACATCCATTTTGACATTCTTGCCTATCCTTCTGAAGCCGGCCAGTACTCTCACTATCCATCCATTCCCTAACGAATGCCATGTAGAGTATGATGCCGTACCACAGATGCTTCGTCCAAACCAGCATCCCGCGGAGTCACTGACACTGGGAGCGCCGGTCGACCACGTAACCAACGGATGGCTTCGATCTATCCCACCAGACGCTATCATCGACCATAACGCTTCTAGAGACGTTCCATGGAAAATCCACCCGGGCACATTAAACTCCTCATTCCCGATCGACATCTCCAGGTTCAGCTTCTCTGCTCCGGCGTACTCGGCCTTCGTGGGTACCCACATACATCGCGAATCCGTGAAATGTTCTTTCACATCCTTAATCCCCCCGTCTGCCTGGATCTCCGGAAACGTGATCACTTCTTCGGCCAGGGACCAGTGCAACAGGTGTAGGACCGACGTCGGTCCCCCTATCTGCCACGACAGTGTATCCAGATACTCCTTCATTTGTCCATTTGCTGCGTTCGCCATAACACTATATCCTTTTTCTCCCCCCTCGCTTCTCCGAAACTCTTCCACCACGTCTCTTCCCCTCTTCAAATATTGGCTATCGTAGGCCCCCACGATCTCGTCCGCCATGCCTATCACCTTGATCTTGGGCTGCGCCTCCGTCCATATCTTCAGCTTCTCCGCGCTCGACTTATGGCTGACCGCTATCCGCTCCGCAACCTGAGACGGTGGAATCGCATATTTCAAGGGTCGCACAGCCAACCATGTCATCATCCCTTTGATCGCATCGTCGAACGCACTCTTCTCTGTGTCATCCATGTGGATCTCCGCCCAATCTAGGTTCTTTCTGCTGATCCCTCCCCAGCTAGCCCTGAATGGGTCCTTGCTTCCGTTCGTGACGTCATACACTCCTCCCACAGAGATTGCTATCGGCGCCACACCAGCTATCATCCTCTCAAACGATCTTCCCCTCTGAAATGATTTCTCTGTTTCATCTGTCGCGCCGATGAACTTAGGGGCCCATGGCGTATCAACGTCTCCTCCTGTGCCCGCCGTGGGCATGGCACATCCCGGCACGTCTATCCCTCTAGCCAATCGCACTCCTATCAAGTCGTTCAGCTTTTCCCTCGACAAGTTCCCGGAATCGGGGCTCGCCTGAGGTGGCGGCTTCGTCGCCCCTCCATGCGACCTTGGTCTATCCCAGTTCGCTATCACCCTCTCCAAATAGTCCGTGGCATCCGTCACAGTCGCAGCTATCAGAGGGATCTTCTCCCTTATCCATGCTTCAGGATTCCGCCTCGTACACCGCAGTACCTCCCAGAGATACATAATCTTGTGCACTCGCATCCTATCCACGTCGTAGCCCACGGCCGGTCGTTTACCTCCTTTCTTCGCCGTCTTGGCCTGGGCCTCTTCCGCTCTCACACCAGCTATCCCACTGCCCATCCATTTCTTGAAGTCCGCATCGTCCTTGAAGTGGTTGGGGATAGCCCGTCTAGCCCATACTTCCTGCACCTCTAGATTTCCCTCCAATATCCAGTGTATTCTAGCCTCCTCCCGTTCCTTGGCCCCGACCGGCAGATACGAGTACATCGTCACCCCTGGCACTCCATCCTCCGTCTCGGCCTTGAGATATTTATCCGCGTCAGAGAATACTTTCTCCAGGAAGTCTATCATAGCTTGTGCTCGATCACATCGTTCCTTTTCTCCTGCATCCCTGGCCTGGCGCTCCGGGCGCTGCCATCGTAGCCCTACTGTCCTTGAAGATGAAGCTGCTCCAGGGTCTTCGTTGCTTCCCATATCTCTATCCCGTTCACTCAGTGATACCGATCCGAACATCTCTCCCATGGCTTCACGCTATGCTAGCCGCTAGAGCCGTCTTCTTCCTTACACACGCATACGAATCGAGGCCACACAAAAGTCGCTCTAGTCAAGGCGTCGTTGAAGAGCATTACACAGTGCCTCAATACTCACCATGTCGCTACTGCCTATCCGAGCCTTCGATTCTTCGTTAGTGCACTGTACGTCATCTCCCTTGTCATGAAGCTCTCCTATCTGCATCTTTCCCCGCATTCGAGCCAGTTTCCCACGTGCAGCAAGAATTCTCGCTATTCCCTCGGAGATGGCGGCATCACTGCGATTGATCAGAACAATCCCGATGCTCGCAGCGAGCACTCTATCCACTATTAAAGCTAGGCTATCAGCCGCACTTTGGTCCTTTCTTCCCAGCTTGAGCTCTGCCCCGCGGGCTAGTCGAGAAGGCGAGTCAACTCGCTTCGGTGCTATTACCACTATCCCGTCGCACTCACCGACGATCGCCTCATCGACCTCCAGAATTGGCGAGTGTTTGATATCCCACACCATTTCCCAAATTATCCATCTTCCCACTATGGACTTTGCTATCCCGACATTATCCCTGATGTCATACTCGAGCTGATTTTGGGATACCCCCCGGCACGCGGGCATAGCTAAGATGGTTCCCGTTGCGTTCCCGAACTCCTCTTCACCAAAATGTGCAGTAGTGTACATATCCCTTAACCACTCTCGCGCTTCGCTGATGGCCTTGGTCATCATGTTTGCGGCCTGATACTCAGTGGGGCAATTGACAAACGTAAACATGACTGCCTCGTAGAACTGGTTCAGCCTAGCTATGTCTATTCGCTGCGTTCTAGACAGGTACCTCATGTTCGGATTCTTGCCTGAGACAATTACTCTAACAGCCGCCTCATTGTCTTCCGCCACTATCAGGGGTTCTATACTCTCCTTCATCATCTCCCATAGTGCCAATCCTGGTATTCCCTGTTTTGTGATGCCATCGTGCAGGGCTACTATCTCAGCTTCGGGGGTACTTTTGGAGCATGACGTTTGTTTCTTACAGTATGCAGCTATAGGAACGAAAGTGTGCGGTCCTTGAAGACAAAGATACACCCCTGATGTAGATCTATGGTCGTTCTTGTCGCTGGCAAGATCGGCGTCGCAGTATAGCACGAGACGGATGTCTCCTATCCTATCCCCGACCCATCCGTAGAGACTCGTTGTCGTCGTCTCGTTGATGTATGAGATCAGTCTATGCATCCTCTTGTCACAGAGGTGCGTCCAGGTCGTCAGCCTCGATGCCAGAACCTGTACTGGTCGCAGGAGATCATACCTCCCGACCCTGGCCCCATACAAGATCTTCATGAGGACCGCTGGGGCGTGCTCTTTCAACACTCCCGGCCCATCATCCGGCAGCTCGTACTTGGCTATCCCCATAATCTCATTCACCTTGTCGTCCACTGGGTTCTCGTCAAACTCTGGGCGGCTCTCGTCGAGATAAGGGGTCTTAGCCTTATCCAGTGGCTTAGGATACGCCGTCGAGCACAACTCTTGGTATCTATCCACACACTGCTTCATGAAGTCGGTGACATCATATCGAAGGATCCTGATCTCATCCGGACTATCATCCTTCGCTTCGGCCTTCCCCACGAAATTAGGCGGTTCCTTCTTGGGCTCGATTATCTTTGTCCACTCGTGTCTCGGCTCAAACGGCGACCGAAAAGGTATCGCACTAGCCGTGTGCAAGCATCCCAAGTATCTGCCCATACTTCGTGGCTCTTCTAGCTTGATTCTCTTCGCCAGCTTCTCCCATCCTATCGCTAAGTTCTCTTTGGGTCCCGCAAGCTTGAAGTCGTCGACGTAGATCACCAGCATCAGCTTCAGCTCCTTGTGGAAGAACACGCTAGGCCAATCCGGGAGGAATTCGAAGCCTACCTCGGTCACAGCCTTTTCACAGTGCTTCTCCCAGAACCCCCCGGCATCCGGATGCCCGTATAATGCCAGCCTCAGTGGCACCACCGGATCGTCTATGCCCTCCCATTCGTCTGGCCACCTATCCCTCGGGATCCGTATCCATGTTTTAGGTCCCCCCAATAGCGCCTGCGTATATGCCGACTCACCGTCCGACATCTCGATATCATGTCCTGGCAGCATCCCATAGGCATCCGCCATCTTGCCTGCCTCAAGCGTAGCGGGACATGACGTGATTTCCTGGAAGATGGCCCACTTTCCCTCCTGGTCTTTGACATGACATCCCTCGAACACAACTCTCCCCTTATACTTTCTAAGAGGATCGTCTTCAGCAAGCTCCCAGTTCTTTTCTACACAGATGTCAAAGATACGACCCACATGAGCTATTTCCCCTCTATCCATCGCCTCCCGTTGAACGTCCTTCCACGAACGCACCTCCTCCATAATCCAGACCACTTGATCCATCAGCTTTTTCCACTCTTTATCAAGTGCCGCCCGGGCCTTGGAGTTGATAGCCCTCTCAGCCTTCGTGACGGGTCTAGCGACCAGTCCGAACACTTCCTCGATGTCCTCCTCTTCGTCCTCTATGATTGTGGCCATCAGTGGCTCACATTCTCCCGCTGTCTCGTCGGTGCTATCACAATCTCCATCTTCCGCGACCTCCTCCCAACTATCCTCTTGATCTGCATCTACCTGTATAGCAGGGACTGCGACTATTCCATCTCCATACTCCTCTTCTTCGTTCTGATAACCCTGCCGGATCAAATTATCGACGGGCGTAGTATGCTTGTTCATGAAGCATGCGAAGCAAAGTGTCATCGACGTGAGGATCAAACTTGGTACCTTGGCTTTTCCCTCCAACATTCGTCGACATTCTCGGCATTTGTAAGCCCTATTCGAGACATGCTTGATTCCGATTCGTCGCCTATCCTCATCTCTATTCCTCCTCGCTCTCAGTCCATGATCCATACTATCCCTATCTCTTTCCCTTGCACGGGCCTCTCTCGCCCAGATTGCTTTCTTGCTCTCCCGATGTGCCCTACGATGTCTCACTTCCTTCACGTTCTCAGGCATCATGCACCCGCGCATCCTTGGTCGTAGACATACTCCCTTAGCGAACTCCATTCTCATGATTGGCCCCCCTCTTCCTTCAAACGTGATGGGAAAGCTATTCCTATTCTGTATGGCCACCAGGATTTCTCGCTCAGGTGATACCTCGTATCCTATGACGTCGCACATAGTTTCCGCCACAAGTTGTCCAAGCGCAGACACTCTCACACTTGTGCCAGGATCTTCCGGATATGCTATCCCAGTACGAACCCAGGTGTATCCTATCAACGGAACATGGATGTCGTCCTTTAGTTCGAGGACCAGTGCATTCCTCTCTGCCTCCCACATGACTATTTTGCATTCGCCCTTCTCCATAGTCTCGAGGTTGATGGTTTCAGCGTGCCCGGCCCTGAAGAATGCCTCATCCACCGGTTCCCGTTCCTCTTCCAAGTCCGACAGCGTCCACCCTTCTGAGTCAAACACATCACTCTGGTCGTCGAATCCGGCGCTTTCCTCTCTATCTTGGTCGTGGCGTCGATCTGTGTCGCTGTTCTCCCTCTCCCCGGTCAGCACTACTACCCATCCGTCGCTGTTCATGTCTCCCACCTCGAGCTCTTCTCCAGGGTAAGCTACTGCGGCCCCTCCGGTGCTATGTCTGGTGCGGCGACTGTTTGGCTTCATCATCATAACCTTGCCTATGTCGTCGCCGTCGACCAGGATCACGCGCAGGTCCTGTATGTGTTTCGCCCGGGTCCGAAGACCTCCCCCATTGCCTCTCGGCCTGGATTATTCATAACTATGCATCTCTTCCATCTGGGCTCCTCACGACTGATGTACGGTGCCCCATCCTCGGCCGCCGCAGCGGCATAGTTCCTCACCAGCGTCTGATCTTCTCTATCCGTAGCATCGTCGACGTGCTCGTCGTCTCCCTCCATGTCTATCACCCAATACGAGTTTCCTCCGTTCATTCTTCTCTTGGCTATCTTCAGCAGCTTCTCTAGTGATCCCCCAGTCTCATCGCCCCTATTCGTTCCCTTTTCCAGCTGCGCCAAGGACTCTACGTCAAGCGTCACCATGCTACTGCCATATCCGAGGTACTCTCCCTCGTGTTCTTCACATGCCATCGACACCGAGTCACCCTCTTCCTCGCCGCAGATGTCTATCACGTCTTCTATCACCTTGATCATTTCGCGTATCGCTTTACGCTCCTGCTCTCGCTGTACGTCCATTTTCGTGTCCGATGTCCTCACCATGTGCGACATTAACTCATGATCCCTTGGCATATGATCGCATGCTAACATGTCCGCCGCGATCGCATTCATCATACATGGTGTGACCATTCCTATGTAACACGACGCGTCCACCCCGTCATTCATACCCAGCATGCATCCATCACTCCGTACTATCCACATGTCCCAGGCAAGCGCCATTCGAACAATGGTCTCGTCAGCCAGTCGACTTTTGCCGCCTATCCAGATGGTCGTAGCCACTATTCCTCTGCTGTTGGCGTCGGTGATAACCTTTTCTACATTACCAAACACTCTTTCTCGAGCCTCTCGCGTACTATCTAGTCCTTCCTCACGTCTCCAACCGGATGCCTTTCGATCAACTTCCACTCTCATGCCTTCGCTAGACGCATCGATAGCGATAACCACATCCGTCACACCCTCTCCTATCACACATCCTTCCCCCGATATCCAAGATACGTTCTCACCTCCGTTATCCCCGATATCTTCTATTCCGACCCCCATGACCTGCACTTTAGGCTGTTCGCCCAACTCCCTCATTATTTCCCCAATGATGTTGTCGGACGGCGTTCGCGCTATTCCAGCTGTGCTGCACAATTGATTGATGGTTTTCGTAACCTCCTCAGTATCTCCCATCCTGGATGCCGGTGCGGCAGGTTCTGCTGGTTCTCCTCTATCCCTGATTCGTCGGTCTTCTCCTCCGTCGGGGATGTACCAGAACTCCGTGATGATGTCCCTAGGCACAACGAATCGGTATCTCCCTCTATTGCGCATCATCTCCGCCTGTATGCATGAGTCATATTCGATGGATTCTAAGACCTCTCCAGTATTGGCGCTCCGAGTGACCCTCCACCATAGCTCGAGCCGTCTTTTGTCCCTTCCGCCATAGAATCGGTAGGACGTGGCGCGATTGTTTCTTACTGCCCACACTCGGCCACCCTCAGGCATCCCCGATGGAGGATCCCATCGGTACTCCTGCGGTGAGAAGTCCTGGCCATGGTCGGTGATTTTCTCCATCCATTCTCGAACTCCAATTTCTGCGGGACGCGGTCCTATTCCCTCTTGCCCTCGAACGGCAGAAGGAGGCCTCTCCCCTCTGATGATCCTCTCTTTGTCTCCCTCTATATAGCGCAGTCGCTGTCCCGGGCTCATCCTATTCCACTCTGCCGACGAAATGGAGTTGGGTTTGTGAGATCTCGCGTACGGCCGTTCTATCCTGGGCATGTCCTGCTCGTAGTCTAGACCCACTCCCCGTATACCCGTCGCCTTTTCTCCTCGCGCCCGCTCCTTGGCTTCAGCATCTATCTCTCCCTCAGGCTCCCCCTTTTCCCAGAACGTAGTGCATCCCGTCCACTTCTTGGTGATCTTCTTCTTGCCCTTCATCCTATCCTCATCCAGCACCTCCGATGTACCATCGGCATATACTATCCACGTTCGTCTTCTTGGACCTAACTCTCTATCTCCGGGGCCACCTGTTCCTTTGACCTCCTCTCCTGGGGTACACAACTCTTTTCGGGGTAATATGTGATGAAGCGTCCACGAATGGTCTATCTCATCATGTTCCCAGAAATCCCCGTTTTGAAGATGCTGATCATCGCACTTAATTTGCCTCATCACATCGGCTCGGACCCTTCTCTCCTCTGCGAAGATTTCCTCCGTCTCCTCTCCTTGCTGCCCTTCCCTCTCCAGTTCCAATCTAGCCAGGGCATCAGCTCGAGTCGCTGTCATGATTCTCGACTTCCTATCTGCCACAGCTTGCATCGGGAAGTAGTTGGGCATCTCCTCGTCAAGTACTATCCTCTTCACACGGTGTATCGACGGTACCGTCCACCCGTGATACAGGTGTGCCAGCTCAACCACTATATAGTCTCCGCTCGGAACACCCCCTGGTTGGAGCGCGTATCCTAGGAATAATCCGGGTGACGTCGGAGTGTCGAACTTCGCCTTGGACGCCATGGCATACGCTTGCTCTTCCTCAGCGTCGTGGTCCATATATTCTTCCCCGACCTCACCATCGTCTGCACACGCGGCCTGGCATAAGCTATCCGCTAATGTCGCAAAGTGCTCGTCCAACCTGAAGCCCAGCCTCATCAATTTCCATTTGTCGTCTATAGATGCCTTCTTACCCGCAGCTAGAGTATACCCTACCGCTATCACTCTATCCTCCGGCGCCAAGGCATCTTCGGTAGCATGCCAAACTCTTGGATTGAACTTTAGCCCACTATCAACCTTCCGAGTCCTTCCCCATATCCATTTTCCCGGAAGCACCTCTTTCTCTATCCCGGCGGCGTCGCCACTCTCATTCGCACACTGTTCCTCTTCTGTCCAGATCATAGCTTCGCCCGCCCTCTCGCTTATCGGCACAACAAAGTTGTATGTCTGACTCTCGTTGAACTTGTCCTTGTGAGGCCCCATCCTGGTTCCAACAGACACAATCACCGTTGTAAAAGTAGCTTCTGGGAAGCATTTCGCTATCAGCTCGCAGCATACCATCGCTATCCCCGGATACTCTTTGGCACTATTCGTAATGCCAATCTTTCCTCCGTACGCATACAGTCCCAGGACTATGAATCCTCTACCGGTAGCCATGCTCCTCGAATTTTTCGCTATTCCTCTTTCTATCGAGGTGAACTTCAGGATGACGTCCTTTGCATGCTGCACATCAAAGTCCTGCGTCATGACCATGTCGAGCGCACGTCTATCGATCTCTCTCAACTCTTCCTCCCTCTGCGAGCGTTGTTCTTTAGTTTCCTTTGTTTCAGAGGGCAAGGCCATGCTCGAAACATCTTCATCAGCTCCGAGAATCTCAAGAGCGTCATTTTCAGGATCCCCCCGTTCGGGCAGGGCCGTGTCCTCTTTGCCAGCTCTTCTAGGCTTTTCGGCGATGGGGAGGT
This sequence comes from Symbiodinium natans, assembly GCA_905221605.1. Classification (NCBI taxonomy): domain Eukaryota; class Dinophyceae; order Suessiales; family Symbiodiniaceae; genus Symbiodinium; species Symbiodinium natans. Next base: position 125,517 of record CAJNDS010002736.1, on the reverse strand, counting down.
AGTTAACAAGTGCCCCGAAAGGAATTAATTTCACTTTGTCTTGCTCATTGCCATGTCTTTTTCCGTACGGGCTTACCCCGTCCACTTGTTGTACGTTCCTATGAAAGCAGAATGTCTGTACAGCGTACGGCCACCATTTCGGTTCCAGTCCTGCTTGTCTCAGCAATACTCTGCCACCGTAGATTACTTCTTTGACCTTGAGCTCCGCTATGCTATTCGTTCGGGGTAATCCGGGTGTAGAGGTCGCCCTGCAAGTTCCTATGATGTCGCAGGCTTTTGAGAATTCCCCAGCTCCGTCTGCATACAGATGCACTACCGTATCTGGGCCTCGGAACTCGTTGCTAGCTCGTACAAACTCATCCGTTCCTCTGGACTTCACGGGCGTGCAGTGTATCCACTGTGTCTTGAAGTCAAACATCACGATTGCATTGTTCTCTCCGCGAATTCCTTTGTCTTTGTTGCTGCGAAGCACTATCGTGTCGGCAGTGACCCTCTCTCCAAACTTTTCGGCACCTTTGTCGGTGATGCCTTCACCCCTGTTGAAGGGTACGTTTATTGCTTTGCCTTGTCGGCAAGCAACGCAGTGCATGTTCTTTGGGAGATGCGTGAGCAAGTGTTCCGCCGATTTTGCATACTCCGGTGAATATCTTGCTCTCCTGATGCTCACAGTTTTGCTCGACCCTTTCCCTTCGCCAAGTCTATCCGCAACTCGAACCTGATCTGCAGGTCCGACTTCTGCCTCTGCTTGTTCCACTTCTCCCATGTCTCCGGCGCTATCATCCTTCTGATGCTCTTCCACTCCCTTTCTGGCCTGTTCTTCGTCGGCTATCCCGGGCAAATCTATATCAAAATCCAATTCGCCTCCGTTTTCGGCGCTTTCTTCTTCGCCGGGTGCAGCGACGACTTGCTCCGCTATCTGTAGGCCGTCATCCGGATTCTTCTTCATTCCTCGGATGAGCTGAAACTCCACATCCGTCATATTGCGTGCGCTTTGTCCCGCCTCAATCTGTTCAGGACTCAAAATTCTTTCACAAAACCCGCATACCCCGGATGAATCAGCCTTACACGCGGCGCAGTAGAACGTCGTTCTCAGCCGTCCATCACCATCATCTCGTTCTATCGTTGTCTCCCTATTCTTCTCGTCTATCTCCCTTCCGGTCACTGATGATACTCGGTAGTGCTTGCGCATAGTCTCCTTGACGGCTCGCACTAATCCCGGTGCCCACTCCGCCCAGTTTTGCGATTCGCTCATCTCGCCCTTGCTTCTATCACTGCTATCATTCGTCGCTCCAGTCCCCTGTCCCCTAAGGTTGACCGCCCATCCTATCAACTCTGCGTCAGTCGCTATCGTCGTCGGCTTTTTCCTAGAGTGTCCCATCGGTCCCTGATCAAAACTGAACAGCTTCGTTCCTAGGATGGCACTCGTCCTATCCCATTCTTCTGTCGCCCACAATGATGCGTATCCTCCTTCTGGCGTATCATCCCAATACGTCTCGGGGTCCTGGGGCTGCTCAATGAGACACATCGTTGGGGCTCTCAATCGTCGGTGACGTGCCTTTCCTATCACCACAAGCATGCACACGCGCAGTATGATGATATCGTCGTCACGGCATTCCTGCTTCTGTGCCCAACTGATAAATGAGTACCCCCACCTCTCCGGTCCATTCCTCGACCTAAGCGGAATCGGACCAGGCCTTCTGTATCTCATCACGGACCTCGTTCTGCAAGGCGGTCCGGCTAGCCAGCAAAATACCAAATTGGTTGTAGCCAGCTTCACTAGCCACCACCATGTATCAGATCGCAGCACGTTCTCCTCCATGTCGATGTCTATCACACTCATTCCTAATTCACTTGCGATGTCATCAAACTTTCCCCTTGACTTTCCACAACAAATGTGCACAATAACCCTTCTGCTCCCTTCAATCGCTTTCCTTATCTTCATGAGTTCAGGTCTCGTTTCTCCCTGGGGTTTATGTGCTTTTCCGCCGTCAAGTATCTCTTGAGGAGCAAGTGGCCATAAACACCTGGCCATCTCGACTAGCGTCTCTGCCTCGCCACCGGTACCGATGTTCTTGTCCAGCATCATCATCAAGTCATCTAGCCCCGCGTTTTCGTCCGCAGCCATTCTATTCAAGATATGTTTTCTCACCTTCGCGCTATCGCTCTGCACCGCTTCTCCTGCATCCGCTCCTTCGAATGTGAGCCCTTCTATCTTGAACATGGTCTTGCCTGTCCATAAGTCCTTCTCCGCGTCTCTACTCTCTCCCTCATTGCACTTATCCACCCAGTCTATCCATTCCGCCACGGTTTTGCCACCTTCGTACACACGTTTGGATCTACACCGCTCGGCGAATCGCGGTACAAGTGCATGTATCTCTGGGAATTTCAGTGTCTCAAACCACGGATCGCAAGTCTTCGTTCTTGGTTTGTTGTGGAAACACACCGCCTTATTACCTGTTAACATCCACTTGTCCAGCAGCCTCCCATCGTCGTTTGTGACCTTTCCTATCGGTTCCTCCTCGGTGTCTCTATCCGTGTCCGAGTCCACGCTTTTGGGGCTACATTCATCCTGTTTTTCTTCGATTTTCCTCGGACTGGAATTTCCTCGCACAGGTAGTTCAATTGCAAGAGGCGCTGGCATCGCAGGATAGATGTGATAGTCACTTCGCTCATTCTCGCTAACGACCGTTGATGTTCTATCCACCATGTAGGGAATATCCCCGATGACTTTTAGCACTATCAGGCTCGAGTCAGGTTTGACGAACACGGGGTTAGCACCCGCCAGCCAATGAAATGAATATCCCATTTTCATACATCTCCTCCCCATCGACAGAACAGCGGGAGTACTCTCGAGCATTCTAATCCTCATTGTCTCAGGCATCCCTTGTATATCCATGCAGATCTCTTGCTTTGATGTGGTGTTGCCGTTGGCGGTGTTGAACCTCACTTTCTTCGCCTCAATGGCCATATCTTTTTCGTCCTGGGTGAGGTCTGCTTCTGCTATGAGATCCATAGCGCATCCCGAGTCTATCATCCATCGTCTCATTACCGGTGGCAGGCAATGCTGTGCTGATGCCGCCGGCTGACTATCCTCTCGACTATCCACGCGGAACCTCTCGTCGACTATACCTATTCTCCTGCATTCCTCCACTATCCTGTCAGCCAATCTTGATGCATCCTTACCTTCCTCGCCTTGCTCCCCGGCTAGTATGTCCAGCACGACCTCTTCGGCCAGAGATATCCCGCGCAGCCTTGCCTTTGCCTCTTCAATCACGGGATATCGTTTCACATCATGTTCATACCCCTTCTTGTGTACGTTTTTGCATTTTCGTACCATCTTGTCGGCCGTGTGTCCCTTCCAGTAGCATATATCTAGCCCTGCTATCCCCGTTTCATCGGAGCCCAACCCCTTGACTCGTCTATTACCCTTCTTCGCCCGCTCCCTGCCTGCCGTCGTCACCAGTATTCCCCTAAGCGTGCCTTCGGCGCTATCATCCCCTTGTCGTACCACAGGCATGGCCGCATATACCTGACTATCATCGCTGGCCTGTGGGTTTCGGCCCGCCCCTAGCGAAAACTCGGCCCTTCACCATCAGCATGTGGACTCGATGGCCTCGTCTCCTTCTGTTCTATCTCTACTGTCTCAAATGCCTCCCTAATGCTATTCGGGATAGCCTCATGGAGCATTTTACACTTGTCATTTCTACAGCTGCCATACCGAAAATGCTCAAAGCAGTATCCCGCCTTCTTGAGGACCTTTTCCGCCTGACTATACAGATAGATATCGTGCGAATGCTTGCAGTCCGCCGCAGTCATCGGGCACGTTCCACGCGTATAGGGGTAGCAGACCCCTCTCTTTCCAAACGGCGACTTGGATCCATATCTATTCTTCGGGTCATCAGCTCTCCCCGCCTGCGAAAGTCCGTCCCTGCCTCTTCCCACAGATATCCCTCTTCCGTAGCCATTTCCCCCTGCGGGCGATGAACTCCTCGGTCTATCATCAGTGTACGCGCTTCTTCTATTCACCGGCGCTCTATATGATCCCTGCTGAGCCGGCATCGCGGCATACCCACTCGTGAACGCCTGTCGACTCACCCGCATTGAGGCCTCGTCTATGTTCTTGTCCGCTCTCCACATTTCCAGTCTATCCTTGATTCTCTTTCGCAACCAGGTGTGCGTCTTGGCCTCGTCCGGAAGCAATCTCCATGCCTCAATATCGTGGTTCAGCACCTGAACTCTCTGCACCTTCGAATGCAACATCCATCCCAGCTGTTGCTCGCTCCAGGTATTGCCTTTCAGCCCTACAAGGTTCGTGTGCGCCAGATCCCATCTAGTCATGAACTCCTCCAGTGCCTCCTCTTCGGGCTTCCCCGGGAAATGCATAACCTTCGTGCTGCTCAGGCCATCGTACAGCACCTGACTCTCTTTAGCTATCGGGATCTCAACATGTTTTACTATCAGCGTAAGCAATCTCATGGCCGTCATCGGTTTTCCATCTCCCACTTGCTGAGTCTTGTACATCTCCATCTTCACCTTCGCTGACAATGACTCTGACTTTATTGCTCTCTTCAATCCGCTAAACAGCTGATTCTCTAGCGCAGGGTACTTGAGTTCCATGTCTATCATCGCTTCGCTCCTTTCGCGTACCTTCAGTACCTGCGTGTATGCATAGTCCCCATCATACAGATACGCAGCCTTCGCGGTATGTGCCACATCGCCCAGCCACAGTCCTACTTCTCCGGACGATGGCTCCTTCGCTATCGATATCTCGTTGCATTTCTCCATCCCTCTGGTGTCCTTGAACTTGCTGTATCCTCCTCCTATCGGATTCCTGAATCTGGCATCGTCCCCCTCATGATCGCGTCCACTCTGCGGCCTCGGAAGTCCTGTCCCTGCATACCCTCCGGCATCGCATCCCCTTCTATCAGTGGAGCACAGCATGCACAAGTCATCATGGTACTCATAGCAATTACCACACACTTCTCTTCCGCAGCCATGGCATGCAATCATCATTTCTGCTTGTCTAACACAGACGGGGCACCTTCTAATCCTAGTCTCTTCCCCCAACAGACCTCCATCTCCTTGTCTATCCTTTCTTCCATGCTCTCTTCTATCCCCAAACGAACTTGGCGCAGGCGTGGCACCGGCACTTGGTCTTGCGGAGCCAGCGTTCGAAGCACCTCCCGCAGCCGGCGCCGGCATGGCGTACTCGGAGCTCTGCTTGGCGATCTCACCGATTCTATTCCACATGCTATCCAGCTCTGCTTTAATGCTATCGTTTCGTTTCACCTGCTCCAGTCTCCGCTCATACTCTCGTACCGTTGCCTCCAACTGCTCGTTCTTCTCTTTGAGCTCAAGCATTTCTCTACTACGAAGATCGAGATCCGCTCTCATCTTAGATACCTCATCTCTATTATCCCGAATCATCCGCACTACCGACTCTGTCACTCCTTTGTTCTCCCCCTTCATGCTTTCTATCTCACTGAGCAGGCTAGCGTTCTCCCTCACGATCCGCTCATTCACAGTGGTCAACCCCTGCAATTGACTAGTGATCTTGGTCACCTGCTGTTCTAACACAATGCATCTGTTCTCAATCCTTCGATCTATCACAGGACCTGCCGACTCCGGCCTCGAAGCCTCTATTCCTCGGGCGTTGTCGCTCCTGGCTCTTCCGTCGGCTCCCCCACTCCCACCGTGACTATCTCGTCCGCGTGACATGGTCGGTGGCTTTCCTATCTCCGCGCTGTTCCTCGCATCTTGCCTACCCCTTCATTCCGTGCGCTCTCATCAATTCGAGCATTGACAAGGATAAATTCGCCCGTGACTCTCTTCTGCTCATCTATCATACGGCTCGACATTGACTCCATTGTCTTTTCCATCTTTCGCACAGTATCCTTCACCGGCCTGTTCTCCGTTTCTCTTCTCATCCATCCGATCGGTCCTTGCCGCGACATTCTCGCAAGTCTTGTGAACCTTTGTCATGTTCGCCACAATCTCAGCCACGCTTTTGCGGTTCTTTATCACCTCTCTCGCGACGGTCATTATGTGTTCCTTCTGCGCCAGAACCACACTCAGCTTCTTGGTTTCGCCCCGCACTGCCCCATCTATGCACGTGCCGTGACCCTCGCCAGGTTCTCTGCATCCGCATCCAGGACCTTTTCCTTGGCTGTTGCAATGGGACGACGATGCCGTATCTGTTCCGGCTTTCTGGCTCCCCTTGGACTTCAGCTTCCTTAGTTCCTCGCCCGCTATCTTGATCTGGTCCCATTGTCTATTCAAAACCGTCTCTACTTTATCCAGTCTCTCGTTCCTCCATGTTCCATTCTCATGTCGCATTTGCATGCTCGAGAAGACTACACCTATGCCACGTCTCACCTCGTTCAATCCTGTCTCTAACGTGGTGATCTTCGTCCCGGTACTCTGTTTGGCCACGTCAGCTGAATGCTCCGCCGTGGACAATCGTTCCTCCACTCCCTTCAATCTAGTCGTAACAGAGGTCTTGAGCACCTTCACGTTCTCAACCTGCCGTCTCATTCTCCGTGCGAGCTGCATGGCTCCCTCGGTCAGTTGCGGTGCCATTGCATCGTCCATTCTATCCTCGCTGATGCTCCCGTCCATGATCCGACTCATCTCTTTCAACTCCTGCGACAGCGTTGTTTTGGTATCTATCTGCTGCGACTCTATCCATCCTTTCCAGTGCTTCACCTCCTCCTCGCATTCCACCAATCTCTTGCTCACGACGTCCGCCTTTTCCGCTGAGCTATTCGCAATTGCACTTGCACATTCGCTTGCCACCTTAAGCTTGGCTACGTCGGTCTGCGTGTCCACAACCACCGTCTGTAAGTCATCTATCCTGCCGTCTATCTCTCCCAACGACGACTTGTCCGGATCAGCAGGAGCTCTCATCTTTGCCCGCCTGGGTGGGGATGATGTTGCCCTCATCTCATCGTTCCTGCCTCGTCCTTCAGGAGGAGTATTGATCCCGAAATGTTCGTACTGCCCACCTATCCCAGGAGATCGTGGAGCCGGGGATCGATTGCCCCATCCCTCGCTACCCTGATCCGGGGTGATCATTCCTGCCTGATGGATCGGTCCCCCGACCTCGGTCGATTTCGACTTCTTTGCTGCGGGGACGCTTCCGGCCATCTTGTTCATCTCTTTAACGGCCTGCTCCGCTCGCTGTCTACGCAGTCCCTCATTCATCTTGCCTATCTTGTTCGTGGCACCGGGCCCAGCTTCCGATCCACCCGGGCTATCCCTCTTCAAAGATGTAGATCGACCACCTGAGTGTCCACTATCCGACCCCATCGACATCTTTCGCGACCTGCTGCTCTCTGCCCCTGTGATCTCGGCACCATATATCCCAGCGTTCCACCGCTCCTGCGAGTCCGAGTGCATCGTCAGGGGCGTTGATCCAGGGTCTCCCGGTCCCTGATCCGCGAAGAACTTCGCAAAGTCCACATCAGTGATGACCCCCGTTTCCTCGAGAGTATTCCGGATCCCATGGGATCCCCACTCTATTCCGATCGTCGTAGTCTGACCCATCCCCGCGTCTTTCAACGCTTCAACGTTCCCGCCTGGCGATGCCTCCGAGAGACCTGTAGATGAAAATACAGACAGCGCTCTATCATCGCTCTCACTGATCGCGTTCTGCGCTACTGCTGAAGATCCCTTAGCTATTAACTCCAGATCTGTAGGATCGGCACCGACATTCCCAATCGTGGTCGCACTATTCGAATACACTCCTGGAACGAGATCATCTCCATTCCCTCTGCCCATCCCATGTCCGCTATCTGCACTTCTCGTGCGATCGCCTTCAGCACCGAGCTCGCCACTGTTCATCATCGCATCTATTCCATCATCATTCCTCCTGATCGTCCTATCGTGATCTGACGATGATGACACGGCAAGGCTATCCACTCTATCCTCGATCGCCATTTCTATCCTGGAACCGGTGATTCCCTTGGCACCTCCCGTTGACTCGTAATCCGTTCCGTGGAACACAGTCTCGGAGGGGATGATGAACGGTCCCTCTTCCAGCCTTCCACCTATTCCAGCCAGATCCTCGATAGCAAGCGTCGGAGTCCTAGCGTTTCCCGCTTCTATCCCACCTCTTCCAGCCCTATACTCATGTAAATCTGTAGCTCCCACGACTGGATCGAATACTACAGGACGGCTTGCAAGCATGCTGAGCTGCATCACGGCATCCCCTCTATCTGCTATCGACGGGATTGCGAGCAACTCCTGCAATCCTTCGCCTGCGTCCCTCCCCTGAGTGCCCGACGTGTCCGCTATTCCGGCATAGCCCAGTCCTCCCGATCTCCCCACACTATCCATCGCCGCCACGATCTCCAAGTTTCTATCCGTCAGTCCTGGGGGTGGTCCTGGCACTAACATACTATCCGCAGCACTCGACCTAACGTCTACAGTAAGCGGTCCTGAGAAACTGAGGCCGAGGCGATCTCTATCAGCACTGCTATCCATCTCCATTCCTGTCCTTCCACTATTCCGTCCGTCGTCGATGAAGTTCACGTTCTCGGCGTCGGCTATGCTTCTCACATGACTATCGGCGGCGGTCACATCCTGATTGACCGCAGGTACCTGGTCCTCGAGAAATCTATTCCCTACTCCTAATACATCACTATCGCTAGACTCACTGCTCCCAATGCTATCACGTGTGGACATTGCTGCAGTCAACGAACACAAGTGACAAATGCGGAAAACTTCGCTATGCAAGTGGTACCTCTTCGCTATACCAAGAAAACTTCTCGAACAGCTCGTCCAGGCCAAGCAACAAGGCTCTTAACCTGTGCGAAGTGTCCAAACCAATGAAAACTTGCGCAACCCGTTCCAGTAACTAGCTCAGGCCACACGAGGAGAAAGAAGTTGAATATTTACAGTTGTAGGTTGTAATGCTGCACCAGAAGTAACAGTATCCCTGTCAACGGGGAACACGAGGTAGCTAGCCAAGTATTCCAAGCCACTCCCGACGTTAACTATCGGAAGGATCCCCAGAGTTGCTATCTCCAGGGGGTGGTAACCTATCGCTCAAGATGTATCCACTAGCCGTCCGGCTGCGTGTTGTACACCTATCCCGATATTCACCTGAACAGCCACCTGCCCTCAGTATCCTCCGGCCTCCGGCTATGAGTTGTAAAGAGAACAGATAACTATCCCGAGGTTAGGGAAAAGGATCTATCCCTCGTCAACGCCCGATCCTTTTAGCTCCTCTGGCCTCCGGCTGCGAGTTGGCTAATCGGATCCATCACGTACAGGGACACTATCCACGGGGGCGAAAACTGTACAAAGTCGGCTGCTACAAGTCTAAGAAGGGCCCTTCTTGAGCAGCTCGCGGCTGCGATCGGACACGAAGTCCATACTCTATCCAGGCTCATCCACGAGGAGGACGTCCACTATCCCTGGGCCAAACCCGAAATCAATGTACAAGCTAAGTTCGCACCCCATGAAATTAACTTGACCTCTTTGTGCTAAACACCACCCACCCACATCCCACCACGAACCACCACCACCACCACCACCACCACCACCACCACCACCACCACCACCACGTACCACCACCACCACCACGTACCACCACCACGGACCACCACCATGGACCACCACGGACGCGTGCCCTGTGGAGTTCCCCCTTAGCTTGACGGAGTCGGAACGCCGCGTGGAACGCCACAGCGGCGCGCATCCTGTGGAGTTCCCCCTTAGCTTGACGGATTCGGAACGCCGCGGGGACACGCGTCCTGTGGAATTCCCCCTTAGCTTGACGTGACTCCACTCTGGGGACACGTGTCCTGTGCAGCTCCCCCTTAGCTTGACGCATTCGGAACGCCCCAGGGACACAGACACAACGCAACGACGTTTGGTAACCTCCCAACCCCCAGACCCCCAACTTTAAAACGGGAACCCTTCTGCGGAGCATTCTGGAAAAAAAAGAAGATAACTTCCACCCTATAAACCCAAACCCTTTAAACCCTAAACCCTTTTTGCAACTGGGCTGGGGAACTAAACCCTAACCCTAAACCCTAAACCCGAAACCCGAAACCCGAAACCCTAACCCCTGGGTCCGTGTGGCAGCAGCCCAGCGTCGAGCTCACCGCCAACTCGCGCGCCGAGGCAAAGGCTTCCTCCTCCAGGAGGCCTCGGGCTCAACTGGGCTTAGGGTTCAGGGTTTGGGGTTTAGGGCTTAGGGTTTAGGGTTAAACAGGGTTCAGGGTTTCGGGTTTAGGTTTGAGAGGCATGTATATTCAGCGGTTTGTATGGAAGCTGACGAAGGAAGCTTGTGGGAGAAGTCAGCAGTACAGGGTTTGTTCAAAGAGGATGCATGGGGCGTGTCAGGGCTTAGGATTCTCTGGCGTAGCTTATGTAGCTTGGGAGATCTTGTGGATTTTGTCTAGACCACGCTGGAATCTCCAGCTCCACGGGAGGTGAGGTTTTGGGGGTTTAGGCTTTAGGGGCTTAGGGTTTAGGGGTTTAGGGCGTTTAGGGCTTAGGGTTTCGGGTCTAGGGATGCTCCCCCTTATACTGACGGTCCGATTATAATCTCTATTGACTGCTTGTAGTATAGGGGGGGAACTTCCCAAGTTGAGGGGTGTAGGATTCGCAAAGCAACGATCTCTGCAGCGTTTGCTTTTGGTCTGCTCAGTTCCCAGCGAGCCTGGAAGCACGAAGACGGTGAAGGAAGCTTGCTTTGGAGACCAGGCAACCACCGCCACGCCGCCGTCCTCATCAAGCGGCTTTATGCTCAAATGGTGCTGTGCAGTTGTTGGTTGGATCCTCAACCCTAAACCCTAAACTCTAAACCCTAAACCCTAAGCGGGGCTTCGGCGCGGACCCCACAAAGTCTTTCCCGTCCTTGAGAGTGCGCACCGCGCGTGGCGCCGTCGATTGGTTGAGCCAGCGGCCGATCCTAAGGCGCTTTTCGGTTTAGGGCTTAAGCTTAGGGTTTGGGGTTTAGGGTTTGTGGTTTAGGGTTAGAGGGCTTTCGGGCACAAAAGCGGAGGCAAAGATATGAAGTCCATGCCTGGCCGCTTCACGACGAGTTGCTGAAGAGCCACCCAAAAAACAGTTTGGTTTAGGGCTTAGGGTACTTGCTTACATATATATATATATATGTATATGTGTGTGTGTATTTATGTGTTGATTTATGTATTTGTTGTTTATTTGTTTATTTGTTTGTGTTGGGGGGAGGCTTGTGGGGGGGGGGGGGGGGGTTCGGTGTTTCGGGGCTTGGGTTTTGACTAGTGGTTTTGGGGTGTAGGGTTGGGGGCTTAGGAGCTTAGGGTGTAAGTTGAAGGCTTACATGCAAGGCCGCTGAAAATTCGCTTGTGCACAGAGCGTGCGAATGTGTCTTGGAGGTTCTCGTTGCGCTATATAACCAAATGAACATGCCAAGAGGAGGGCACAACTCCATGTGGTGTTCGTTATTGAGACCGAGGCAACATCAGTATCTTGTAAACCTTTCTGGGTTCTCGGACGCATCCAAGCTAAGTTCACGAAAACGTGCAGAATTATCAGAGGCCATTTATCATGATACTGGGAAATTATCAAGGGATGCCGATGAGCAGGAAAAGTTAAGGTACCTTAGCCGGAGATTAGAAAGTGAATGCTATGGTCCTTTGGTCACGAACTGCTGGCGTTTCCATATCAACAGGGGCTTTGACAAACACACATTGCCAACACTCCACGTAGCGGTCCAGCTTTGGTCACCCTAGCTGTATCATGGGCACCCGCCACAACAATCGAAACAAATACCTCGGACCCTCATGTATGGCGCCCACTGCCTTCGAAAACAGTGCATCCCTAGGGTAAATGTAAGGGTTGGGATGTTCACCCTTATACTAACGGTCCTGGTACCCCCCCCCCCCCTATTGTTATAGTCCCCATTAAGGAATGTTAGTATAAGGGGGGAACATCCCAACCTAAGACCCCAACAAATCCTAAACCCTAACCCTAAACCCTAAACCCTCAAATCGGTGTAAGGGCCTTATAGGGCAGGAATGTCTATGTGCTGTGTGGGGATGATCACGGGCATACTTGTAGGCCTCGAAAAATGTGGCTTCAGATCAACCGGGGCCCTCAACCCTGAGCCCTAAACCCTGAGCCCTAAACCCTAAACCCTAAACCCTAAACCCTAAACCCTAAACCCTAAATCAACCTCAGCATCGGCAGGTTGTAAGACACCTTGGTGCCCAAGTCATCGAGGGCTGTTGCGAGGCCACCGGCCACCAGCTGCCCCTGGGAGGTGAGTACCTCGGTTGGCCCCATACACCGAAGACCCTTGCGGGTTTAGGGTTTGGGGTTTAGGGTTTAGGGTTTAGGGTTTAGGGTTTAGGGTTTTAGGGTTTTAGGGCTAGAATTTCAGAGAAACCCCAAGGAGCAATAATCTTGAGAGTCCTAAACATGACCTCCTCTTTTGATTCCAACCAGGATAACAATCACCAACCTGTTTGAACCCCTAAACCCTAAACCCTAAACCCGAAACCCTAAACCTAAACCCGAAACCCTAAACCCAAAGCCTGTGGGAGATGCCGCGTCGCTGTGGGCACGTATGCCGAGGACGTGGTGCCGATGGGTTGAAGGAACTCGCCATCCTAGCGCTTCAGGGGCTTCTTCGGCGTAGGGTTTAGGGTTTAGGGTTTAGGGTTTAGGGTTTAGGGTTTAGGGTTTAGGGTTTAGGGTTTAGGGTTTAGGGTTTAGGGTTTTTTTGGCACCCGACTAGCCACAGCAATGCGGGGTTGATAGGTCGGTCTCGAAGAAAGGCAAAAAGGTTTCCCCAGGGGTGTGGGATCATTATCCCTACCCGGAGGATTCCCGCCGTTAGGCATTCAGAGGAGGACATATGTGGGTTCCAAGATGCCACGGTCAGCCTTGAAACGTTCAATAAGATCAAAGCTCATAAGCCTCAAGCCAAACACAAGCCTAACAACACCCAAAATACCCCCGAGCACTCGGCTGAACAGGCTCATCGACCAGCTTAGTGGGTGGGTGGCAGGTAGGGATGTACAGAGTAGGTTAGAGTTCACAAGCCATGCCCAGCATCGTTCCCCTCCCCGCCACCCCCTCACATGTGGTCCCAACTCAACTATGCACATGACAGTCGTATCGCACGCCGGGCTAGGCTTTTCAAAGGGTCCCGCCCTCTCCTGATGTCCTTGGGGGGGCGCGGGGCCAGTTACCGATAGCACAAAGACAACAACTTAGCAGGATTTCAACAACTTACACCAAGTACCAACCCGGGGAACCAGGGCGGGGTGTGGCCGGCTACTCCCCAAGGACAGTGCTCACAGAGGTCTTTCAAAACGGGGTATCAGGCTTTTACACGAGTTTCGCTCTGTGCACGCCTGTGGCCAGTGAATAAGCCTCGCTTCCCGACACCCCATTCTCAGCCTATTCTGCAAACTGGTTGGGCTTTTCAAAGGGCCCTGCTTTGATTGTTACAGAGGGGCCGGTTTAGGGTTTAGGGTTTAGGGTTTAGGGTTTAGGGTTTAGGGTTTAGGGTTTAGGGTTTAGGGTTTAGGGTTTAGGGTTTAGGGTTTAGGGTTTAGGGTTGGGAGGGAGGCCTTGTTTTGAAGCCTCAGGCACCCTGGAGAGTCCCTCAAAACTCAAAAAACCCCAAAGTCTTTGCCCATCAGCCTGGTGTGAGCCTACTTTCTTTCCCCCAAATCAACCCCGGCTTGACGTGCCCTAAACCCTAAAGCCTGTACCCTAAGCCCTAAACCCTAAACCCTGCACCCTACACCCCAAAGTTTAGGGTTTAAAACCCTAAACCCTAAACCCGAAACCCTAAACCCTGTGCAGTCTCCTTGAACTGGAAGGAGGTGCGGAAGTTGGCGGCCACCAGCCACAAATGGCCGAGGGAGGCAAGGGCGCTCCACAGAGCAACCGGAGATCTCATGGCTCCGCGCCATCGACAAGCCCAAGCTATGAGCCCGAAAGGGTCGTGTTGTGAGCAGTTGCAGGGGTTAGGGCTTTGGGGACCCTCCGTACACTCATGGAAGCTCCTAAGACTGGGTGGACCTACATGTCATGCCAGATTTGGGGGCTTATGAAAAAAAGTGAACCCCCAAATAGACCCCAAATAGTCGGATTCCCTTTGAATAGGGACCCCAATAAGGTACGCCAATTTCGGAAGCCACCATGTCGGGAAGAGGGTTGCAGCCTGCGACCCCTTCAGACTCACGCATGATCCCTGAGGCCCCAAAAAACATTCGACATCTGCCAAGCTTTAGGGCTTCTTAACCTTAAAGAAAGCCTATTTAGGGTTTTTAACGTTAAAAAAACCCTAAGTGTTCAGAATGACGAGCCCACGTCTGAAAATGATGCGATCACCTCCTGGCATTGAACCCTACAGCCCAGTTGCAGCAGGTCTCGTCACCCAAATCCCAAACGCTAAACCTAGACCCTGAACCCTAAAGGGTACTTGGAGGTTCATGGTACTTACCAAGTACAACTGTACTGACAACCATATTAGGGCACTTGAGGCATTATAACTACTGTACTTATAACTACAAACTGTACTTGTAACCATATCAGGGAGTGGGTTATAAGTACAGTTGTAATTGGTTTATAAGTACCATGAACCTCCAAGTATGGGATGTTTGGGAGCTTGGGATCGATGGTTCAGCAATAGGAGGGAGATGCATCCAGATTGGTCCCTAAACCCCATGCAAGCCCTGAACCCCAAGCCTGAAAATTTCAATCATACCCCTGAACAAACCTAAAGGGTTTAGGGTTTAGGGTTTAGGGACCCTAAACTCAACCCTCACCCTAGACCCTCAAGCCTAAACCTTAAACCCTCAACCCTAAATCCGGGACCTGAGAGTTTGGGGTTTAGGGTTTGGGTTTAGGGTTTAGGGTTTAGGGTTTAGGCTGAGAGTTTGGGGGTTGCCTTTTGGAAGCCGGCCGCCAAGCAGACCAGCCGTCGGGATAGGGCTTGGTTGCTGAGGGTTTGGGGTTGAGTTTAGGGTCTAGGGTTCTAGGGTTCTAGGGTTCTAGGGTTTTAGGGTTTTAGGGTTTTAGGGTTTTAGGGTTCTAGGGTTCTAGGGTTTTAGGGTTTTAGGGTTTTAGGGTTTAGGGTTTAGGGTTTAGGGTTTAGTTGAGGCTTTAGAGTTTAGGGCTTAAGGGACAGATGTGGTTTTGGGTTAGGGCTTAGGGATCTGGGTGTCAAGCCCCATGCTTTTGGCTTTGCCTTTTGCTATAATTTTGGAGGCCCTTGTGATTCCTCAAAAACCCTTTAAGCTTGAGCTTCAGAAGGAAGACCTTTCACACACCCTTTAAGACGCCCGAAGTAGAAGAAGGTAGCCTGAGAAGCCACCTGTTTACAGGCTGCTGAAGCCCCCTGTTAACGGGCTGCTGGAAGGGTGTAGAAAAATGCCCAGAAAGTCCCTTGTAGCTCTGCCACGCTGACGCGCAGCTGGGCAGATACCCCTGCCTTCTCCTCCACCATGCCAGACATGGCCAATGCCCAGGTGGTGTCCTCAACTCCCAATCCAATCGGACCGACCCCGGGCTGATTCAAGCAAGAGGCTTGTACCCTAAACCCTAAACCCTAAACCCTAAACCCTAAACCCTAAACCCTAAACCTACTTAAAATAGCCCTCTGTCCCGAAGCATCGGTTGGCTTAGGGCTCAGGGACGTGCAACGTCGGAATCGGTGTCCTTCTCGGATGCCAGCTGCTCCCTGGGACTGACAGGGTGGGCGACAGGTCGGGGGAGGGAAGCTTAGACCAGCCTCCTAAACCCTAAACCCTGAACCCTGAACCCTAAACCCTACCCTTTTCTTTGCATCTGGACTGTGGGAGCCAATCAGCCGCCCTGAACCCTAAAACCTAACCTAACCGACCAAACCCTAAAACCTAAACCTTTTGCATCCAGGTCTCGAACCCTAAACCCTAAAATCCTAAAACCCTAAAACCCTAAAACCCTAAAACCCTGAAACCCTGAAACCCTGAAACCCTAAAACCCTAAAACCTAAAGCCCTAAAGCCCTAAAGCCCTAAAGCCCTGAAGCCCTAAAGCCTAAAGCCCTCAAGCCCTAAAGCCCTAAAGCCCAAACCCTAAAACCCTAAAACCCTCAACCCCCCCCTCAACTGGTCGCGGGCAGCAAGCTCCTGCTTGGAGGTTCACGGTACTTATTCACCAAATATACCTGCCTTTAACCCACTTAGAAGCCCCTTAGGTGCCCTAATATGGTTGTAAGTACATTCCCAATTGGTTCATGAGTACCATGAACCCTCCAAGTGCAGGCAAGAGGCATGTCGGCCTGATGCTTCTGAAGCATCTGGCGAATTTCGGCCTGCGCGGGTGTCGGGTTTAGGGTTTAGGGTTTAAGGTGTAGGGTTTAGGGTTCAGGGTTCAGGGCTTAGGGTTTGGGATTTCGGGTTTGAGTTTTCGGGTTTTGTCAGGTTTTTTCGGGGGTCTTGCGGGTCTGTTGTGGATGTTTCTAGAGGTATTGGGGTTATGTGTTGCCCTAGACCCTGAACTTTTGCTGGGCTTTGGCGGCCTTCGGGTTCGTGGGTTTTGAGGGTCCAGGGTCTCAGAGGGCTTTCGGGTGCAGGATTGTGGGTTTTGGATTCTTGGCTGCGGGGTGCGGAAGTCATTCTCGGGGTCTTCGGATAGAAGCGACAGACACAAGAACCGACATCTTAAACTGTGCGTAGACCCATGCGACTCTCAACCGCTGAAGCCGTAAAAAACTCATCCAAAACGAAATCACACAACACGTTCACGTAAATAAGCAAGTAAAGATGAAAACATGGTGGGTTGGGGACTTCGCGGATGCTTGGCTTAAGCCAAGGGAGGTACGACAGGAGCTTTTGTGAAACCTTGGTGCGCAGCTCCTTGTAGACTGGGTCATGCAGCGGCGCTTTGGCCCGTTCGGGGAAGGTCAGCTACCAGAACAGTGCGACCTCGCCGAGGTGAGGATGTGGCTCTTATCCAAGACAGTTCAAGACTCGTTCGAATTAGTTTTCGAATTCGTACGGTTACACAAGCCTGCGAAGCCTGGAGCTCACGAGCGCTGTTGTTCACTTCCGGGACATGCCCCCACTCGTCTTTGAGTCTCATGGCTGCAAATCCAGATAAGCTGGAGCTGCCAATACAAGGCTGCCACGACTGTCCCTCGCCCGTCCCGCTCAGTGAACTTCATCACCCGCAGGCACAGCGCTGTTGACCCTCAGCTTGATCAATGCCACTCTTACCGTCATCGGGAAGCGATCTGGGTTTCAAGCTGTAATGCAGTGGCTGACTTGTCCAGGAGTAGCTTCGTGGGGCCTGCCGAAGATCAAGCCTGATTTCTGGTCCAGCATGATTCCAGGCGGAAGCTTCGGAGTAGCGATGAAGAGGCAGCCTTGGAGGTCAGAGGCCCCGCGATCAGGCCATAACTCAATCAGCTGCCCAACGCAACTCTCCGTGCTGCTGGCCATGTACCGGAAGAAGATGCTGGCCGGGTGCGAGAGGGATTCGATCAGCCATCCCCACCGCAGCGACAGCTTCCGCCGCACGTGGATCCGTGAGTCGCCAGGTCAGCTGCAGCACGAGATTGCTGACCCATTGCCGGCACAATGCTGCCAGCAAGGATCCCATGCTGCTTGTGCTGCTTGACCCATCCTCGAATCCTCGAAGTTCGGGGCTGGGGGGGGGGGGGGGGGGGGGTTGCCGGTATCCTTCAGGCCCCTCTTCGGACTGCTTTGCCGGACTGCCTGCTGCAGAAGCCATGCGCGCTTTCATACGGCTCCTCAGGAATGGCTACTACAAAGATATCCGGAACATCATGTTGATGTGTTGGGGTCCTAAGGTCAGGCATGTGCCATGTACTATGGATGACTATAGGGAATATGGATCATCAAGGCTTCTAGTGTTCATTGCTGCCATCATGCTCGGAATTGGAGCTTGGGCAGCTGCAGTTGACATCAGCCCAACTATGTAAGGCACCCCACAGCAAATCTAAAAGCCCTTTAAACCGCAGCCTTTCAGAGTTGGCTTTAGGAACTTTCGGCTCACGCAGGGGCTTCGTCCCAAGGATTGTGCTTGTTGTGGCCACAGGTCTCCTCGCATTCTGGGCTTTGGGGTGTTCCCCCTTATCCTAAACAGTCCTTAATCATCATTATAGTTCCCCCCTCATTACAATCCCAAGTAAGGACTGCGAGCATAAGGGGGAACATCCCAAGCTGTGCCTCAGGATATCTCAGGATACTTCAGCCCGTTTGGAGAGGCCCTTGTGGGCGGCCGCCCCCCCCATGCTCCCTAAACCCTAAACCCTAAACCCTAAACCCTAATGACGCTTGGGGGTGGGCAGCGCGGGAGGCTTCTCTTCCGGAGATCTCTGGGGTGTGCCCAAGGAGGGGTGAAAGAAATCCCCCCCTAGATCCAAATGTTGGTTTAGGGTTTAGGGTTTAGGGTTTAGGGTTTAGGGTTTAGGGTTTAGGGTTTAGGGTTTAGGGTTTAGGGTTTAGGGTTTAGGGTTTAGGGTTTAGGGTTTGCTACTCTACCCCCACAGATCCATGTTCTTTAGACAGGTCCCAGCCAAGAATCAAAGAACCACCCAAGAAGCTAAAGAATATTGAGAATTTAAATGCAGAAACTGAAGATTGAAGATTAAAGATTTCTGGGAGACTCTCGGGCGGTGCCTTCAACTTTCGTTTCTCGTCTTAAGCATCTGAGACTTTTAATTCTGAAATAGGCGTCTTGGGCCTTGAGAAATTGTCACTGATCGGTATCTGCACACCGGCATCTTAACACTTCAACCCTTTTAGGTTCCCTAAAGGCTGAACTTAAGAGCTTGTGTTTTGCTTTATTCTAGAGGGGAGAGTCTCCACGTGACCTGGAGACCAAGATTTGAGAGGAGAGCCCCTAAAAAAAAAAAAACAACATCCTCTTCCGCAAATCCATTTCGCTGAGCCCTAGAGAGTGGGTATGTCTAGAGTCTTCTTCCCTGAATCGTATTACCATGATTCTATTCCCCAAATCCTACTTCTGAGAATAATTCTCAACATACCCCAAACCCATACCCCTTAACCTATAAAAGGAGAAGATACTCGCTTCTTTTAAGGGGGTATGCCACAGGATTATGTTGAGTATTTCTCAGACTATTGCGTAAACCATGCAGAAGACCGGGTGGCCATTAATGCCTCAAGAAAAAGCGCCCCTGAATCTTAAAAGCAAATTGCTGCCGCTAATTTGCCGGACGGTTCGAAAGCTAATCAGTCTAACGATTGTCATCAGGAGCTAGGTCGTTGTTGCAATCAGATTCAGTAATGGAACTGAACAAGTTGTCTTTTGCGTAAGCAATACTTTCCGCAAGTAACGAATAAAAGCTTGTAGAACTCGATTCTTAGTTACATCAGCTGCCTCAATAAGTTGAAAAGTATGTGTAAACCAAATTGACGGACAATAATTGGAGGAGGTCGAAAATATTTGTCAACTTTGCAACCTTTTTAGTTGGCTGTTTCTGCAAATCCCAAGAATTTCTCGGAAATCTTAATCACAAAGTTTTAAAAAGACAATTGAAACTCCAAACGGGGTACAAACGAGAACTCGGCCAAGGCGGCGAGGGATTTTTCCCGCCCCAATTGCGGAAGCTCATCAGTTGTCCTAGTACTTAGATCTTGGCTGCACTCAGGAGGGTAGCTATAAATCAAACTTTTAGCTGCCTTAATAAGAAACCCAATAAACCCAAAAAGGCTAAGGATCTAAAGTTACAGTAAAGCACCACAGAGTTAGATGTCCGGTTAGCTGGGGGAGCTAAAGGCTCACCTTTGGGATTCTAAGGGGATTGTATTACCCCCAAAAAGGTTAAAGGCTACCTACTCTACTACTAGCAGTAACTGTTCGTCATCGCTATTGAGCCGCTATTGCAACTCCTCAGCTTCTCACCGCCAAACCAGGTTTAGGGTGTAGGGTTTAGGGTTTAGGGTTTAGGGTTGGGAGATATACAACATACGCATAAAAATTTAGTGTGTCACATCAGGAAATAAAATGTTGCGTTGCACTTTATCAAGTGGCAAGCCGCTCAAGAAAATGAGGTGTGCGGCACCTGGTGCTTCTCCTCCAGGCCCCGCTTCGTGTCCGCGAGGAGCTGGTCGCTGGCGGCGGTGATCGAATCCACCTTCGCCTGATGAATGCCGTCCTCCCAAGCACCAGGTTTTAGGGTTTGAACCCCAAACCCTAAATCCTAAACCCTAAACCCTAAAGCCTAAGCACCAGCTGTCGTTCTTTCGGGAACTTTGGAGGTGTTGGGGGTTTAGGGCATTTGGGTTGCTTGGGGGCATTTGTTGGGGTATTTTTGGGGGATATTCAGGTCTGAGGCTGTCCTGGAACGTGAAATTCAAATGTCACAGCACAGGGTTCATGGAGGTAGGTAGCAAGGGAACCTGAGGGGAGCTTAGGGAGCCTTAGGGAGTAGTAGGGAGTATTAGAGAACCTTAACACACCTCCCTTAAGAACCCTAGAAAGTGAGGCGGAGGCGGAACGAGAGCAGAGGGCTGGGCTGGCTGGGTACTGCTGCTAACCCCTAAACCCTAAACCCATTCTAACCCTAAACCCAAAACCCTACACCTTAAACCCTAAACCCTAAACCCATTTTAGGGTTTAGGGCTGAAGGGTTCAGCACCTCAAGCAGTTTTAAACATTTGCACTACATGGAGACATCACCCACTCATTGGTCCCATATCATCAGGTACATGTACAACAGCTTCATTAACAACTTACATCACATTTACTCATTCAACTGCGCAGAGACCTCCAGCCCACAAGCAATCATCCACAAGGTTTAAGGGTTTAGGGTTTAGGGTTTAGGGGTATGCCCTTACAGGAAACCCAAAGATCAAGACCCTATAGCCGAAGGAGGCTCCCGAAAGGAACCCTTATGTGAAGCCCCTACAAGGAAGCCCCTGGAGCCCTCCTGGAGGGGAGGCCCGTAAGCGGAAACAGGCACCCAAAACCCTGGTTGTTTAGGGCTTAAGGTTTAGGGTTCAGGGTTCTTCCTGCTTTCCTTGAGAACATCCATGGTGCCAATGCATCTACTTCCCCAAGCATCCATGGCCGAACCTTGAGAACATCCATGGTGCCAGTGCATCCACTTCCCAGTGCATCCGTGACCGAGGGGTTTCGTCTTTCAGTTGTGCAACCCACAACCCTAAGCCCGGATTTTGTTGATTTCAGGTTTCCTTTTTTGCAGCGGTTTCGGGAGCGTAGTTCACGAGCGATACTTCCCCTGAAGCGAAAAGCAACTACGCAGCACTTCGTGTCCAGGTTTGTAAACCGCCTTCTGACTAAACCCTAAACCCTAAACCTTAAAGGAGGCCTTGACAGGAGGCTCCCGCTCCTGCAGGCCCCTTAAAGGACGCCTTTGAACGAAGCCAATAAGGGAAGCCCGTAAGACAGGTCCGCGGAGGAGGGGTTTAGGGTATGGAGTTTAAGGTTTAGGGCATGCCTCTGAAGGAGCCTCTCAAGGGTGTTTTTGAAGGGAAGCCCTACAAGAGGAGGGGAGGGTCCCCACAGACTTAGCTGAACTGGGCGGGGGATTACACCGGTCCCATATCTTCGTCGTTTTGTCAACTACTCCACGCAAGCGGCAAAGATCCCAAATCGCCCGTTGTTCGGAGTCCTTCTGGTTGATCTCGTCCGTTAGGACCTTCTTCTCCTCCCGGCGCAACCTCTACACCTCTAAAGGGCTTGGGGTTTAGGGTGCCCTATGGGTTTAGGGTTTTTAAGGTTTATAAAACCTAAAAACCCTGAACCCTAAGCCCCAAACCCTTAGGGAACCCTTGCACAAGCCGGAAGTTGATACTGAATGCGATCTCACCCCTCAACCGTCTGAGCGTTGCACAAGGCTTTTGGAGCCCTTATCTCAGAAATACTCCACACACCCCTTGGGCATACCCCCTTAAACGAAGTTAAGGGGTACGCTAGAATTCTTCCTTCTATTCTCCGTTTAGAGGGGGTATGGATGTTGAAGTGTTCTTGGACCTTATGTGCCCCTCATATCTGGGGGTTTCCGAAATTAGGGGGTGCCTGTCCTTATGATAAGGGAATCCTACGCCCCCATATCCTATAGAACCATATCAAAGGACAGTCGAAACCCGAAACCTTCAGGGTTGAGGGTTGCGCCCTCCCTGCCCAACCCTAAACCCTAAACCCTAAACCCTAAACCCTGCTGGCACATCGCCCTCTCCTCCTCCATGAAGCTACGGAGCGAGGCAACCTCGGCTTCATGGATCGCCTGGCACGAACGAAGGTTCACCCCAAACCCTTTTTGCCTAAACCCTAAACCCTAAACCCTAAACCCTACAGAATCCTTAAACAAAAGGGGCCTCAGGGCCATTGTCGGAGTCCTTGCGATTTTGTTTGCAGGAAGATTTTCACCGGAGACGTGGTTTTTCATTTTTGCCACCCGCCTGGCTGACCATTTTCCATGTCACTCTGCAGGGGCGATGGCAAAGGGTTTAGGGTTTTCACTAGTGTCCGGCTACGACACACAACCATCACCCATCATCACGCCCTGACGAACGTGAAGCCAGAAGCCAGAGCAGCTGAAGCCCATTCTTATAAAGGGATCATACGGGGATACTGTTAGTAATTATTCCGACCCCTACAGCGGTCGGTTCTTGACGCATTGCATTGAGTCCAACAGCGTGGTCGACAACCTACCGCACTTTTGTCAGGGTTTAGGGTTTAAGGTTTAGGATTTAGGGTCTAGGGTTTAAGGTTTAGGATTTAGGGTTTAGTGGTACTTCACCTACTGTCTTGGTTGTCCGCTTGCTGGTGAAAAAGAGGGGAGGATGAAGTTTCTGCGTTTAGGGTTCAGTTTGTGTTTGCAGGGTTTAGGGTTTGCGGTTCATGTTTCTGTTTGCCTAGGGCTTACACGCCCTAAACCCTAAACCCAAAGCCCTAAACCCAGAACGCTAAAGCCTAAACATAATCCTTGTTGTAGGAATCCCCCAACGGGGGTGCCTAAACCCCAAACCCTAAACCCCAAACCCTAAACCCTAAACCCCAAACCCTAAACCCCAAACCCTAAACCCTAAACCCCAAACCCTAAACCCCAAACCCTAAACCCTAAACCCCAAACCCTAAACCCCAAACCCTAAACCCTAACATCCATCAACCCCCAAAGCTTCGACACCGAAGCGCGGCAACCCCTGAGCCCTAAACCCTATAAGGACCCCCAAAGCTAGAGTTGAGGGTTTAGGGTTTAGGGTTTATAGGGTTTAGGGTTTGGGGTTTAGGGTCACAAAATCTGACAGCAATCGTGGCTCCAGCCTCCAACTCGCGACGGAGGCTCTGGAGACCTTGCCGGAGCTCCTCTTCCTGCATTGGGTTTTGGGGTTTGGGGTTTTGGGTTTAGGGTTTAGGGTTCAGGGTTTAGGGTTTAGGGTTTAGGGTTCAGGGTTTAGGGTTTAGGGTTTAGGGTTTAGGGTTTAGGGTTTAGGGTATTGGGTTTTGGGGTTGGAGGGTTTTGAGGCGTATACTTGGAGTTTCATGGTACTTACTAACAACTTGTTCTGTACTTATAACCATCTTAGGGCACTTCAAGGTCTTATAAGTGGGTTAGAAGTCCAGTTATGCTTGGTTCATAAGTACCATGAACCTCCAAGTATAAGGAGGGACCCCTAGAAGGGACCCTTCATCTTCTTCCCCTGTCTAACCCCTATGTATACCTTGTAGAGCCCCTATAGTCCCCAAATAAGCCCCTAAGCTCCCAAAAAAAGGGTCCCTGGAGGTCCAAGAGCGGTACGAGCCTTAGTCCCTTGAGGGAATGATCGTATGCTCCCCATGTACACTTAGACTATCCTATTCTACTTTTGAAGGCCCTTGTCTAAAGCACATTTGCACTTGGAGGTTCATGGGTACTTGCAACCCAACTCGTACAAGTGTGTACTTGTAGGTCCCCTGAGTCCTCTAAGTTGGGCGATAAGTGCAGTTATAGTTGGGGCCAAGTACCCATGAACCTCCAAGTAGGCTCCTGTGGGCAGCATGGGGCCTTGGTTTCCAGTTTTTTTGGTTTGTGAAGTTCAGGCGCTGTAGGGCGTCTTGCAACGCAGAGCTCTGCATCGAACTTGCTCCAGACGCTGCATGGAACCCTGTTCCTTGAACCCGACAAGGATGCCCAAACCCTTTCAGCCCAAACACTTGAAGCATCTTAAAGCCGAACACCTCAAAGTTCAAACTTTCACCCAGATCACGAGCCCGAAGCCAGCATAGAAATCAAAAAACTAAGGCAAACCCTAAACCCTAAACCCTAAACCCTAAACCCTAAACCCTAAACCCTAAACCCTAAACCCTAAACCCTAAAAGGCTTGTTTCCTTTTAGGGTTCCTGCGCCTACGAGCATTTCGGAACGTGGTGCCCGGCGTGTCCTTCCGCAACATCACCGCGCGCAGCTCTGCCTCGGGAAGGGCACAAAGGTTTCCCTAGGCCCTGCCCTCAAAAGTTCTTAGAGTTTAGGGTTTAGGGTTTAGGGTTTAGGGTTTAGGTTTCCGGTGGTCGATTCCCTCGGCCTCCCCACAAATGCCTGATGCCCGGACCTGACGTCTGAGCTTTGCTCCCCGCTCCGTTTGGCGTTTGGGGTTACGGCGCAAGGGGGGGTGGTGTAGAGCGCAATGGGAACCGAAAAGCCACGTCACAGGGAACCCTGTTACAGCAGCCAGACTGCAACTGCAACCCTAAACCCTAAACCCTAAACCCTAAACCCTAGGGGAGGTGCAGCGGGGTCCTAAACTCGGCCGTCTTACAATCTGGACAAAGTTTGGAAGGTTGTCTTGCAAGGAAACGAGCAAGCAGCACTGAGGCGACTCCCTGCACTTATCATGAGAAGGACTCGGATTCCCATCAAATGGGGTGACCCAGCACCGATCACTTACTAGAAGAGACCGTGAGAATCTTAGGATCCTTACATGGTCCCTTCATATGGACCCTTAAAAGGGGACCCCTTGTCAACTTGTATACCCTTTTTGTTCCGCTATGCAACCCACGGGCCCATACATCAGAACCCTTGAAAGCCAGCAAACCTCGCTGGCTGCACAGGGGCACCCTGGAGCCCTCGCCTCAGACCCGCCAGGCTGAAGGTAGTTTAGGGAACCCCTCAACCCTAAACCCTAAACCCTAAACCCTAAACCCTAAACCCTGTTGGCAGCAGGTCCCCCCAAGGGCCCCCCCCCCCAAGTCGGAATGAGGCTCCTTGTGCAGCTCCCGCAGCGCTTCAACCTCTGCTTGGAGGTTCATGGTACTTATTCACCTATTGTAACTGTACTCATAGGGTTTAGGGTTTAGGGTTTAGGGTTTAGGGTGTAGGGTGTAGGGTTTAGGGTTTAGGGTTTAGGGTTTAGGGTGTAGGGTTTAGGGTTTAGGGTTTAGGGTTTAGGGTTTAGGGTTTAGGGTTTAGGGTTTAGGGTTTAGGGTTTAGGGTTTAGGGTTTAGGGTTACTGTACATATAACCCACTTATAAGCCCCCCTAAGTGCCCTATTGGGTCATAAGTACACTTGCATTTATACCACAGCAGCATAACACTACACCCACCACCTTCTTGGCCTTTGCCTCTTCTCCATAGGCCCTAAGCCCTAAACCCTAAAGCACCAAGCGTTAAACCACAAAACTTGTACCCCCAAGCTGTCAAGCCAAACACCCTAAAGAAAAAAAAAAAAAAAACTAAAACCCCGAAAACCCTATAAAACCCTAAAAACCCTACACCCCAAAAAACCCTAACAACCCTGAAAACCCTCAAAACCCTTCCCGGAGCTTGCCTCACACGCATGGTTCCACTCCACTTTCTTGAGGTGTGCGGCAGCATCCTCGAGGGCCTCCTCCTGCAGAGTGGCGCTAGGGTTTAGGGTTTAGGGTTTAGGGTTTAGGGTTTGGGGTTTGGGGTTTAGGGTTTAGGGTTTAGGGTTTAGGGTTTAGGGGTTAGGGGTTTAGGGGTTTAAGGGTTTAGGGGTTTAGGGTTTAGGGTTTAGGGTTTAGGGTTTAGGGTTTGGGGGTCTGGAGTGAAACCTTAGACCCTGAACCCTCAACCTCTCATCCCAATCTCTTGATTAGTTCGGCAAGTCTGCTGGTTACACTCTGGCCGATGGTGTCGATGGTTTGGGGTTTCGGGTTTGCAAAGGAATCCGGGATCAGGGTTTAGGGTTTAGGGATCCTAAACCCTAAACCCTAAACCCTAAACCCTAAACCCTAAACCCCTTTTTTTGAACCCAGGCTCCGCTTCCTAAGCTGAGCCTCATACAACCCTAAACCCTGAGTTGAACCAGCACTGAGGTGCCTGGCACCCTACATGCTCCCCAAACCCTACACCCTAAACCAAAGCCTTGCTGTTTTAACCCGGGACGGCTGAGGCTCCGTCTTGATCACTCAGCCCAAATCACCTAAATCAAATGACTTAAATGAATTCAATGTGAAGTAGCTGAAGTAAATGAAGTAAATATATAATATGAATAACTACATATGAAGTAACTGAATTAAATGAAGCAAACAAATTAAATGAATTCAATGGCTCTGAACACCCCAAATCCCATATTGTTGAGGGTGGGGGTCCCAAATAATTAAGTCCTGGCCTTCACCTGCTCTAGCACCCCTCCTCGCAAGGCACAGCTCCTGAACCCTAAGCCCGTGTCTCGGAGGTTCCAGGTTCAGGCAAGCCTTGTTACCCCAAACCCTAGGCCTTCAACGCCAAGTCCCCTAAACCCTAAACCCTAAACCTTAAACCCTAAACACAACAGCGCTGATCCCAAGATGCTATCGAGATGCCATTTGCCGCCGCAGAGCCTTGGGGCTTGGGTGCGCAAGCTCCAAGTGTCTGTGCTTACTGTCGGTTAGCAGGGAATGAGGGAATGAGGTGCCCTATATCCCCCTATGTATACCCTTGAAATTAAGGGATAATATCGGGTAGCTCCTGCCCTCATTCCCTACTAACCAACAGCAAGTGTGGAGGTCTTCGGAAGGGAAATTTCGGGCTCTTTGGCGCCCGCATAGCTGGACGTTTGAGGGTTTAGGGTTTGGGGATTAGGGTCTTTGGCAGGCGCTCTCTGCTTTGGTTTAGGGTGCATAAGGTGGAGGGTTTGCATCGGGTGGAAGGCTTTAGGGGGTGCCCGTGGCTTCGGTGTGGTGGGCTTCCCCTGAATGGCCCAAAAGCCCAAAATAAAACCGCTGACTCCTCAGGAGCTTCACACCTGAACCCCCCTAAACCCTAAACCCCAAACCCTAAACCCTAAACCCTAAACCCTAAAGCCCTAAACCCTAAGTGTGACTTCGGACCTTAGGCCGCCGCAGCAAGGGCGGCTCTGTGCTCGGCATCCTCGGCACGATTGAGAGGGAGAGGGGGGGGGGGGGTTTAGGGTTTAGGGTTTAGGGTCTAGGGTTTAGGGTTTAGGGTCTAGGGTTTAGGGTTTAGGGGTTTAGGGTTTAGGGTATTTGCTTAAGAAACCCCCACCCACGGCCCTCCGCCCCCCCCCAAACAAAAGTAGAGTTGGATAGTACCCTTCTTCCCTTTTTGGGGTTTAGGGTTGACGGCTACTATTTGCTTGAGAACCCCCCCCCCCCAAAAAAAAAAAATGTATATATATATATATATATATACTATATATATATATATATATATCGAAGATGTGCTTCCTTATAAGGGCAACATAGGGATTGGCATTGGTGTCTTCTATGTTTCGGGGGTTCTTAAGAGAATGGTAGGTTCTGATTTGGGGTTTCAGGGTTTGGGGTGTTTGGGGTTTCAGGGTTTGGGGTTTTCTCGCCTGCTGCCTAGCTGAGTTGAAGTCCCTTCGCAAGTACGGGTTTAGGGTTAGATTCAGACTCTGTTTTCTCGGTGGGGGGGGGGGGGGGGGCAGATTTCGGGGGAACTCAAGGGTTTTTTCGTGGCGGGACTCGGGGCAGTGGTGCTTCGGTTGCAGCGACGGCCCTGCAGTTTCGGGTTCAGGGTTTAGGGTTCAGGGTTTAGGTTGCAGCTGAGCAGCTTTACGAGCCAGGTCCTCAGTGCAGAATACAAGTTCAGGGCATTCTCACAACGATGCCGTGAGATGAGGCACGGGACGAGCTTGATTGAGAGAAGGCTCTACAGCTTGAGTAACACAGCGATCGTAGGTTCATGCGAGGAATCGGGGAGCAAGTGTGGTTTACTTTCAAGGGAATGACATTCACCAAGGCAGCGTGACGACTAATCGTCCATGTCTAATCCTCCCTAGTCTATGACTTAGAACCTATCGGACTCATGACCCTTGCCCACTGGCTGAAACTCTTGAAGGAAGCCAGGGCGAGGGGGAGGTGCAGGATCCCTTAAACCCTTTTTGCAGCGAGCCTCGTATGCCAGCAGCTCGGTCACAGGCAAACTGATCCCTAAACCCTAAACTTCAAACCCTTAAACCTTTATAACCCTCACCCCTTTTTGAACTCATTGCGACCTCTTTCGTTTTGCAGCAGGACCCTGTACTACTGCCTGCGTCGACCTAAATCCTAAGCTTTGCCCAAGACTTCTTGAACCAAAGCACATGATGCCAAGGCTCGTTGCTGTGTCTGCGATCTCGCTCTTCGAGGACGCTCTGCGCAGTTGACCTTTCCTGCTGCATCCTTGCTTGCAATGCACTGTGAACTTGGCTGCACTCAGGAGGGTAGCTATAAATTAAACTTTTAGCTGCCTTAATAAGAAACCCAATAAACCCCAAAAAAGGTAAGGATCTAAAGTTACAGTACAGTACCACGAAGTGAACGACGGCCAGGAAAAGCGCACAACTCAGCAACAGCCGACCCAAAAACCCTTCCGGACTTCCCCAGCCTAAGGGACAAATTCATCGCCCCAAAAGCTCTCCTCCCCTTGGAACCTTATTAAAAAGAATATGTTGAATACCCTCTTGGGTTTTATGTAAACAAAAAAGGGGGATATAGAAAGCAGGCTCCAATGTCGAGTTTGGCCAGAGCGGATTCCTTCTGAGGCACGAAAGCAACCTGGCGCCACACTGCAAATTTTTGGCAGCCCCCCCGGGCAGCAGCAAGCCCCCCAAACCCTAAACCCTAAACCCTAAACCCCAAACCCTAAACCCTAAACCCCAAACCCTAAACCCTAAAACTAGTCATCCAGGAATCAGCCAAGGGCATGGTTTGGGGCTCTTCTTGGGGTGCATTCAGAAGGGAACCCTTGAGGGTTCAGGGTTCAGGGTTCAGGGTTCAGGGTTCAGGGTTCAGGGTTCAAAATTCAGGGTTTAGGGTTTAGGGTTTAGGGTTTAGGGTTTAGGGTTTAGGGTTTAGGGTTTAGGGTTTAGGGGGCAAAAGGGAAGAAGTGTCTCCTAGACTTGGCTGAAGATACGAGCTGGATTTGCTGGGCCTTTGGGATGTAGCAGCAGGTCTGAGGCACAATGCAGCTCGGGCACTCTTTGTGGAGAGCCTTCCGCTCTTCATCATGCTCGCCTACATCAGGCGACCCCTGAACCCTAAACCCTGAGCCCTTTTGCATCCGGGCTTGGGGAGGCCGGGAATGGTCAGGAAACCCTAAACCCTAAACCCTAAACCCGAAACCCTAAACCCTAAACCCTATGCGGAAGGTGCACGGCCCTTAAGGTGCACGCGTCATGTCAGCAGGGGTGCCCGAAGTGATGGGCATGCTCACTGGCATGGGTGGGCACAATGTCCAGGAATAAGGTCATTCGCACCCTAACCCTAAGCCCTGAACCCTGAACCCTAAACCCTAAACCCTAAACAGCCCACGCATGGTCTGGGGGGTTCAAGAAGGCCATAAGGCCTGTAAATCCATAGAACACACCCTTGCAGTCACAGAAGCCACATAGTGCCCTACAGACCCTAAGACTCCTCCATAGGCCCTCGGCCCCCCGCCCCCCCAAAACTGCAAAGGCACTTCTATACATGCATGCATATCTTACATTTCTTTAAGTTTGGCAACCCTTTTGCAGCAGGACTCCTCGCCACAAAACCCTAAACCCTAAACCCTACACCCTACACCCTACACCCTAAACCCTAAACCCTAAACCCTGTTTTGTCCTCCAAGGCACGGTGGGTGTCGTCCAAGGTGGCCTCAGAGGCGGCGCGCTCGCTGGCCATCTGCGCCTGGAGGACGGCCACCTCGCGCGCTCGCACCTGCCGAAGAGGGAGGGGTTTAGGGTTTAGGGTTTAGGGTTTAGGGTTTAGGGTTTAGGGCTTTGGGTTTTGGGTTTAGGGTTTAGGGGCTTGGGGCTTAGGGTTTGGGGTTTAGGGTTTAGGGTCCAGGGTTTAGGGTTTGGGGTGGTCTTCATGGGGGTGTGGCTCCAATGGGAGGGCTGAGGCTTGTTCTTGTTGCTTGCTACTTTATGGTTCCTGACTGAGGCTGGCATTACAGGGTTTTTGCTTTGGGGTTTAGGGGCGGTCTGGTTTCCGGGCTCTGTGTGCAGGGTTTTCATTTAGGGGTGATCCATGCAGGTAGCCCTCATACTCACTTCTCTTGGGGCTCCAAAACGCCCGGAAATCAGAGCAGGGAAAGCTAAGGCTTAACTCGTGCCTCTGAAACCGAAATGACCATGATAACTAAACATGACAAACATCGTAAGCGTCAATGTAACTTTAGCAGCCAGAGTAACCACAACAACCATAAAGGAAGCATACTACTCATAGCAACACACAATAGATACGCGCATCCTTACAAGGCCTAGTGCAAAAAAGCTCTGCACTCGAATGATATCCCGTCTTCGGCCCCCAGTATCGGGAGGCATAAAAGAGCAGCGCTTTTCTGATACCTCATCCACCCCAAAAATGGAATCCTACACCCCAAACCCCTCCAGCCCTAAACCCTAAACCCTATAAACCCTATAAACCCTATAAACCCTATAAACCCTATAAACCCTATAAACCCTATAAACCCTATAAACCCTATAAACCCTGTAAACCCTGTAAACCCTATAAACCCTACAAACCCTATAAACCCTATAAACCCTAAACCCTAAACCCCTAAGCCCTAAATCAACTCTGCACACCCGAGACCCTCATAGGCCTACAAGGGCTTGGGCGTTCGAGCCTCTTCCTTCTGGTTGCTCAGAAGGGACATCGCAGCCGAATGCTCCCTGTCCTTGTTGTGAATCAGGTACCTCCAAGTTTGAAGACTCGTGGGCTTATCTCTGCAAGGACGGTTTGGGGTTTGGGGTTTCTGAGTTTGCGGGTGTTTGGGCTTAGGGCTGTAGAGGGTTTCTGGGTTTCGACTCTCACACTCGCACAAAGGCCGGCAAGGGTTAGAGAGCGCGTTCATGGATGATACAGGAAAGCGGTTTAAGCTCCGAGCTTCGCGCTTCACTTGCGCACAAGGCAGTCGCATCTATTGAATTCGGTAGGGTTCAAACCCTTTGGCAACACAAGCCCTAAACCCTAACTCTCCCATTGAAAGCAACATGTCAGCTTGACCCTGGGCTCGAGAACAAAGCTCTTCGCAACGCCCCGCAGCCACCCTCCCAGCAATCTCCCTACGCTTCGAGCTTCGCACCCTTTCCTATCAGGAAATATAAAGTTCCCCCCACCCACCTTAAGTAACCCGTCAAGGGGTTATAATATAAATATATCTATATGTATATATGATATGTAAATTATATATATATATATATTATACATGTATGTATTAACATATATATATATATAGATAGAACCACATGGCCTCCCGCAGCAAGGCTTGGGGGGCTTCGGAATTTGGGCTCTTTCCCCTGCAGCAGAGGCGCATGGTCTGAATTATCGGCGGCAGCCTTGGCTTCTGTGGGGAGCAGTTCGGGCTCTGCCGAGGGTCGGAACGGACGTTCCAGCGGCATCCAGGGGCTGCTTTTGGAATTGATGCTGAATGGGGGCGCTTCACCAGCCTATCTTAAGTACACAGAACCAGCGTTGGGGCCCCAGACCTTGGCGCTGCCCATGGGCGTTTGGGGGGCCTTACAGGCAAGTCGTTGCCTGAGGCTTTAGGGAACTTCAGCTGAGGTCGGCGCGACAGGCCATCTGAGTCCTGGCTTCAGGTAGGAGTTGAGGGCTTTAGGGTGTTAGGGTGTTAGGTTTAGGGTTTAAGGGTTTAGGGTTTAGGGTTTAGGGTTAAGGGTTAAGGGTTAAGGGTTAAGGGTTTAGGGTTTAGGGTTTAGGGTGTTCAGGCTCTGGCGGTAGAGGGGGGTTTGCGGCTCAGATTTCGCGTTCAGGCGTAGACTTTTGAACAAGTGCCCTGGGCTTATGAATAGAGCCAGCTAATTACGTGTTAAGACCTTTGTTTGTTCTAAGCACAGGATCTGAAACAGGGCTCATGTTTCTGTTTCTTGGTGAGTGCACATAGGGTTCCTGCCAGGAGGTTCGTGGTACATATAACCCCCAATCACAACTGCTTATGACCTGCGTAGAGGACTTAGGAACCTTATAAGTACAGTTATCATTCGGGCACTAAGTACCCATGAACCTCCAAGTACAGTCATAAAGACCCTACTTCAATAACACTACCGGCTGGGTGCAGAACCCCCAGACCTGTCTTTCCTTCAGCTCCCTTGGATCAAAGGGCTTCTCAAAGGGCTGAAGCCCTAAACCCTAAACCCTAAACCCTAAACCCTAAACCCTAAACCCTAAACCCTAACATAGCTCCGCTCCTGCGAAAACTTCCGGTTCAGCAGGAAGTGGCCCTTGCTGCCGGGATCCCCCGGTTCGGCTCTCAACCTGTGCTGCTGAGGCTTTTAGGGTTTCGGGTGTTTAGGGTTTAGGGTTTAGGGTTTAGGGTTTAGGGTTTAGGGTTTAGGGTTTAGGGTTTAGGGTTTAGGGTTTAGGGTTTAGGGTTTAGGGAGTTTCGGGGCTTTAAAGTTTAGGGTTTAGGGTTTAGGGGTTTCGGGTTTAGGGAGTTTCGGGGGTTTAAGGTTTAGGGTTTAGGGTTTAGGGTTTAGGGGTTTCGGGTTTTGGGGTCCGAATATTTCAGGGGATCCTACTATTTTGGGGGCCTATGTCCCTGACTATCGTATACCCCCAGCAGGAGGCTCCAGCCGTTGGCAGCTTGAAGGCAGGCAGGCGTTCGTCTTTTTTCTCGCCACCCTAAACCCTAAACCCTAAAGCTGTTGCTTAGGGTTTAGCGTTTAGGATGGTTTAGGGTCTGAACACTGGCCAGGGCGGAGGGTATCGGATGGAGGGGGGGGGGGGGGTCTGAAACAACCACCGAAAGCACTGAACCCGAAACCGAAAACGCGAGACTTTAAGACTCAAAGATCCCCAAACCCCGGGGGGGGGGGGGGGGGGAAAGAAACAATGCCCCAATGCTCAAAGGTTTAATTGTGAGGTTATCTGGGGAGAATCGTAGTCCTTTCTTGGGTGTCCGTGTTTTTGGGCGGGTGTCTGAAAAGGGATCCCTACTTTAGGGTTCACGAGTTCAGGGGTCTGGTATCTCGAGTGGCCTAGGGTTTAGGGTTTAGGGTTTAGGGGTTTAGGGTTTAGGGTTTAGGGTTTAGGGTTTAGGGTTTAGGGTTTGGGGTTTGGGGTTTGGGGTTTAGGGTTTAGGGCCCCTCAGTGTTCGGCCAAGAGTCCGGCCGAGCTCGTCCTTAGAACAAAGGCTCTTTTTTGCCACCCACCAGAAAGACCAGCCACACTGGAGGGTTTAGGGCTTAGGGTTTAGGGTTTAGGATTTAGGGTTTAGGGTTTAGAGTTTGGGGTTCAGGGTTTGGGGTTTAGGGTAGCTACATGGCTTTCTTAGTATGAGCCCTTTATAATTCAGTATTTGGGAACCCTTATAATTATACCCCATACAACCCACGGGCCCAGAACCCTTTGAAGAAGATAAGGGACCATATTAAGAGACCATGGAACTACCCTTGGAGAAACAGCAAGGTCCCAGCTTTAGTGTTTAGGGCTTCGAGGGGTTAAGGGTGCATAGCATAGGGCTTGGGATCTGAGGTTCAGTACGGTCCCTATAGACTACAGAAGCACCCACACTTTTGAGAATCACCCTACTTCTCAAGAAGCAGCACAAACGGCCGGTGTCCCTTCACAAGTTGGCTGAATCATACATCCCTTTGGCAAAACCCATCGCAACCGCGAATGCTGTCAGGCCCGTTTAGGTTATGCAGCTTAATGGCCCAAACCCACAAACAAAGTATATGTGGAGTTTCGTTTCCCCTTCCTGAAGTGGTATCGGTTTCAGTTCAGATCCCCTGAACTCGTGAAGTAGAGAAGCCAACCTAACAAAACCAATCCTAAACCCTACACCCCCTAACCCTAAAGCCTAAACCCTAAACCCTTTTTTTCAACGAGGGCTCTCGAGGGCCTCGCTCTCTGCCAAGGCTGCTTTTCAGCCACTGTAGGCGTGTTCATTGAATATGTGTCTCAGCGAATTGGAAAGCATCTGACGAATGCACTGCAGACCATAAGTCGGCGACTGCGCGCTTATGTACTTGAAACATCTCTAACTCCTTCTAACCTGACAGTTACACGTTGAAGTCTTTCCTCTCGGCGTTGCCGTTTGGCTTGAAGTCTTTGGTCTTTGGATACCCTAAACCCTAAACCCAACTAAACTAAACACCTAAGCATTAGATCCATGACCTTGGTGAAGGAGAGATGAAGCCAACAGAACTAAACGCTTGAACCCTAAACCCTAAACCCTAAACCCTAAACCCTAAACCCCAGGTTTAGGGTCTTAGACCCTGCAGTGCCCAGGATCCACGAAGAGGAACCAGTCTGGCCACTGCTTCGACGAGATCAGGAAGTATCCGGGCATCTCCTGAACGTTGTAAAGAGGAACAAAGAGGATCAGATGGGGGTTTAAAACCCTAAACCCTAAACCCTAAAACCTACCCTAAACCCTAAACCCTAAACCCTAAACCCTAAACCCTAAACCCTAAACCCTAAAACCCTAAACCGGATTATCAGGGGTGCCTTATTAGACAAGGGAATCCTACTATTTGGGGTCTCTATTGGACGTCCCTGATCTTCGTACACCCCCCCTATTGGGGTTAGGGAGCCTTAGGGAGTAGTGGGGAGTATTAAGCAACCTTGGGTTACAAACCTCCCTTGAACCCCCCTCCCTTACGAACCCTGTTACAACCGCAGAGCTGCGGGCTTGTCAGGGTAGGTTCGCAGTCTTTTGCTGCCGCCCCAGATCCCCTATGCCCCCCCCCCCTCCGGTCGACCCGAAGTACTCTGAAAAGAAATGTTAAACGAACATGCTTTGCCTCACAGCTTAGGGCACGAAAGGGCCCAGAAGTTACGAGCAGGCCAATGACCACGTCTTATTTGAGACTTACACCCTAGACCCTCCTTGGAGGTTCATGGACCCTTATTAACCAGCTATAACTGCACTTGTAAGCTTGGGGCACATAAGGGGCGTATAAGTGGGTTGTAAGTACAGTATAAGTACCATGAACCTCCAAGTAGACCGTTAACCCGAAGTGGAGATATTGGGAGATTCTCAACCTGAAGCCCTAAAGCCGAAGACGCTAAACCCCATCCCTAGGCAGGCGGCAAGAAAAAAAACCAAGCACTAAACTCCCACCCCTCAGCCTGACCCTGCAAGCTCTCATCCTTAAATCTAATCCCTAAGCCTTCTACACCCGAACATGAATCATGGCGCTAGGCGGTAACAAAAAGCAAAACACTGCGCCCCCTGGTCCTCGATGACAAACTGCCCCGCTCGGCCAGGCTCCCCGCGCTTGCCGACAACATGCAGGTAGCTGCTAAACTCGTCCTGTCACCCCTAAACCCTAAACCCTAAACCCTAAACCCTGAACCCTGAACCCTGAACCCTGAACCTTAAACCCTAAACCCTTTTTCTTAGAGGACTCTCTTACTCGCCTCAAGCTGCCATGGGCTCGTGCCATAGCAAGAAAGGACCCATAAACTCTAAACCCTAAACCCTAAACGTACACAATCCACTTTTTAAAGCTGGGCTTGCCAGGACGTAGAAAAGAGACCTCGAGGAAGTCATAAATAGACCCAGGGCTGTAGGGATGTTCCCAAGAAGGGACCCATATCATGGACCCTAGGGGTCTGTAGGGGCCTCTTAGAGGCCTATAGGCATAAGGTCTATATAGGGGTTTTTATAGGGAATAAGATTAACTATGGTACCCCGATTATGATCCCCATTCAGGACGGCAGTATGAGGGGGAACATCCCAAGGGTAAGAGTTTAAGTCGTCGGGTTCAGCCCCTGATGTTCCTACCCGGGGTGGTCCTTGACAAGCCGAAAGTAGTGCCGAGGCCACTGCTCAGTCGAGATGAGGTAGTGGCCTTCCCTTTCCTTTGGAAAGATGATTGTTTTGATGCAGCGGGAGGGGGAGGGGGTTTAGGGATTTGGGGAAAGTGCATGACAACAAGCCAAGAAACTACACTGCCCGTGCTACTTCTGCGGTTGCTGTGGGCCTAATCTTTGTAAACACCGCGTCCTAAACCCTAAAGCCCGAAACCCCTGGACCGTCTTTCTGGGACGATCTGGAAGCACCAGGAACCATGAACCCTAAACTGAGCCGACCCAAGAGAGCTGGATCTTGGGCCAGTTTGGGGTCAATTTCGTGTCTCTAGGCGCGGTTTAGGGTTTAATTAGGGTTTAGGGATTAGGGTTTAGGGTTTAGGGTTTAGGGATTAGGGTTTGGGGTTCGGGGTCAGGGTTTGGGGCTTGAGGTTTTCTGGGATTATCTGAGGGCGCACAGCTATGCGTTGTGTGGAGTTCAGGGTTTAGGGTTAAACCCGAAACCCTTAAGACTCCATAAACCCCAAACCCTAAAGCCGAGGTTCCTGGAATATTAGGTGACCGGCTGGACCGGGATCGCCATCCCAACCACTCACAGTTCCGCTGGGGTTGTTGCGGAGACTTACGTACCTCAGCTGGGGGCGGAGACAGTCCCTTTCTGCGCCTCCGGGGCTAGGGTATCCCTAAACCCTAAACCCTAAACCCTAAACCCTAAACCCTAAACCCTAAACCCTAAACCCTAAACCCTAAACCCTAAAACCCTAAAACCCTAAACCCTAAACCCTAAACCCTAAACCCCAAACCCCAAACCCTAAACCCTAACCCCTACACTACTGTTGCATAGCCAGCAACTTTTCCCCTCTCATAAAACCGGAAATGTACCGACCCTCAGTACCGACCCAGTCCTCAAGTTAGGCACCTTACGGTTTAGGGTTTAGGGTTTACTGTAGGGTTTAGGGTTTAGGGTTTAGGGTTTAGGGTTTAGGGATTAGGGGCTCTAGGTAGGATGAAGGGTCTTCTGTTTCCCATTGCTCGAAGATCTCTAGGTCGGACTGCGAGTTCTTGCTGGAGATCACAGCCAGCAATACAACAAGCAAGCCCTTTTCAACCCTAAAAACTTGTATCGCAAATGGTTCGACTTGAGTTTGCAAGGCTCCATAAAGACAGTCATAACCAGGCTCTTAACCCGCATTACAAAAAAACCCTAAACCCTAAGTCCTAAACTGATTAGGCACTGAGTTCCGACAAGTGCTCAGACTCTATGAACCCGTGAGCCTGAGCCCTTTTGCCCCCAGCCTGACATGACCCTGACAAGCCGTGCTCACAAGCTTCACGCGGCTGGGCTAGAAAAACTCACGGCTCGAACCGAAAAAGCAACCACGAAACCCTAAATCCTCAACCCCTTTCTGCAACTCATTTTGCAACTCAACCCTAAATCCTCACCCCCCTTTTTGCAGCAGGTCTCCTCAGCACTGCCTGCCTCGCCCTTTTTCCAACCCGAAACCCTAAACCCTAAACCCCAAACCCTAAACCCTAAACCCTAAACCCTAAACCCGAAACCCTAAACCCTAAACCTTTACAACCCACAGAAACCCCCTTAACAGCGGGCCTTTGAGGCCAAGTCTTCACGGAGAGCAACGTGGCCATGGTTCCATGGACCATCGACTTGGCGCTGGGGAGTTGGGGGGGAGGGGGGTTTAGGGTTTAGGGTTTAGGGTTTAGGGTTTAGGGTTTAGGGTTTAGGGTTTAGGGTTTAGGGTTTAGGGTTAGGGTTTAGGGTTTAGGGTTTAGGGTTTAGGGTTTGGGGTTTGGGGTTTGGGGTTCAGGGTTTAGGGTTTAGGGGTCCAACTTCAGATGCAGCCAGGCGTCTGCAAGGAGCCCAAGCCAGGAACAACTCCGAAAAAGGGGTACCCCTTATATACCACCAAAATGCGACATAATCAAAGACTTTAAGTTTGTGCCCTTAATGTTTGTAACCTTAGGTTTGGGGTCCCCAAATACCCTTATTAAGCGCCATATTCCCTGGTTTAGGGGCCCAAAACTCAAGGTTACAAACCCAAAGGCACAAAGGAAAAGTCCCTGACATAATCCTTCTGAAGGAACCCAAAACAGGGTACCCCTTTTACCCCCAAAATACTAGATAATCCTCCTGAAGGAACCCCAAAAAGGACACCCCTATTTTCGGAAACCCCGATTCGGCTTCAGGTTTTAGGATGCCAAAGACCACCTACAACACGACCCTCTCGCTCCTGCCCAAGAAGTGTGGCCCCTAAACGCTAAACCCTAAACCCTAAACCCTAAACCCTAAACCCGAAAACCTAAACCCTAAACCCTAAACCGCCAACTTCCTGCGACTCCCCAGAAGGTGTGGACTGAGCTCCTGGCGCCCTCAAAAACACCCGGCAAGCGGACCGCAAGTGAAACTTGAGCCAGAGGTTTAGGGTTTAGGGTTTAGGGTTTAGGGTTTAGGGTTTAGGGTTTAGGGTTTAGGGTTTAGGGTCTAGGGTTTAGGGTCTAGGGTTTAGGGTTTAGGTACTGGTGCGGACCTGGACTTTTCCCATTTAGGGTTTAGGGCTGAGGGTCCAAAACCCTCAGGGTTTGGGGTGGAAGGTTGGGATGTTCCCCCTTACACTAACAGTCCCGGATAGGGATTATAGAACCCCCCCCCTATTCTAATCCCTATTAAAAACATTTCGTTTTGGGGGGGGAACATCCCAAGTTTAAGACTTAGGGGTTTCAAGGAGGGAATACCCATTCAGCGGCCCCGCAACACCCCGGGCACGCCTGAACGAAAGCCTACACCCTAAACCCGAAACCCTGTGTTTTTGCATCCAGGTGTCTAGACCCTAAACCCTATACTAAACCCTAAACCCTCAACCCTAAACCCTTAACCCTAAACCCTAAACCCTAAACCCTGAACCCTAAACCCTTTACCAAGCAAGGCCCAGAACGAAGTCTGCACGTCCCCCTGTGACGCCTCAATTAAAGCCGGTGCAGGGGAGGGCACACTTCAATCTGCACTTGGTGCGTTCAGGGTTTAGGGTTTAGGGTTTCGGGTTTCGGGTTTAGGGTTTAGGGAACGGTTTTGGGGTTTAGGGTTGCTCCAAGGGCAGCCTGTGGTATGTGCAGATAGTCTCGGGTGTAGCGTTAGGGCTTAGGGGTTTCGAGCTTAAGGTTCATCAGGGCTTAGGGCTTAGGGTTTAGGGTTTAGGGGTTAGGGTTTAGGGTTTAGGGTTTAGGGTTTAGGGTTTAGGGTCTAGGGTTTAGGGTTTAGGGTTTAGGGTTTAGGGCTTCGAAAAAAACCACAGACCTGCCTTTGACAACCTCCCACATCCCCCGGACCGAGGCTTTAGCCTTGCTTTGCTCGTTCTTCATGGCGCTGGTCTTCACCAGCTTGCCTTGGATGCGTCTCAAGGGGTTTAGGGTTTAGGGTTTGGGGTTTAGGGTTTAGGGTTTAGGGTTTGGGGTTTGGGGTTTAGGGTTTCGGGTTTAGGGGGCTTAGGGCTTTTTGTTGCCTCCCGCATGCCGGGGGATTTGCTTCGCAGAGCTTCGGGTTTTGGGGCTCTCTTGGTCGCTTGGAGGCGCTGGAGAACTTCAACCCGAAACCCGAAACCCGAAACCCTAAACCCTAAACCCTAAACCAGTGCCAGCTCCAAACTCCCCTAAGCCTCAAAAGCGCAAAAAAAGCCTATGCAACTGTTCAGCATGCACCCTGCAGCGGCTCCGATTCTTCGGGGCTAGGGCTTTTGGGGTGTCCTGTAAACCCTAAACCCTAAACCCTAAACCCTAAACCCTAAACCCTAAACCCTAACCCTAAAGCCTAAAGCCTAAAGCCTAAAGCCTAAAGCCTCAAACCCTAAACCCTAAACCCTAAACCCTAAACCCGCCAAGGCCTTATGAAAAGCCTCGCCTCCCCCCTCAGATGGCCCCTAATCCCCTAAGGAAGTCCGGCGCTCGCTGCAGTGCTACAGTCTGATTCAACATCCCCCCAACCTAAACCCTAAACCCTAAACCCTAAACCCTAAACCTGTAAAGGGAGAAGATAAGGAAGGATTTTAAGCCATACCCCTAATCTCGCTTAAGGGTATGTCCGAAGGGCATGCTGAATATTTCTTCGATACAGTAGCAGAAGGAGAAAGACTTCACTTCTCCTCCGATGGGGAGGGCCTCCTCAACACCCCCGAAAACCCCAAACTCAAACAAAATAGGGTTTAGTGTTTAGGGTTTAGGGTTTAGGGTTTAGGGTTCAGGGTAAAAACAGGGAGCAGATGGGAGCAGGATTTGGGTGCGTGTGGCAGCCAGGGCACAGCGAGTGGCGAATTCCAGGGTGCTCACCGTCTCCTGCGGTCCCAGTCTTTTTTTGGGAGGCGCCCGCTTGACCCTAAACCCTAAACCCTAAACCCTAAACCCTAAACCCTAAACCCTAAACCCTAAAGGCTGTGTGTGTTTTAGGGTGTGGGGGTGTGGGTTCCTTGGTTCCGAGCTCCACAGTCGCAAGTTTCTGATGCGATTGCCCTGGGTTAGGGTTCATCAAAGGACTAAAGGAGGGTCGGGGATATTTAGGGGTTATGTCGGGGCTTCTTAGGTCTATAGGGGCTGTATAGCTCTATCTCTCTATATATACATATATGTATATGTGTTATAGGGGTTATAGCAGTTATGTGAGGGAACAAGATTAAGGGTCCCTTCTAGGGGTCCCA
Source organism: Symbiodinium natans (assembly GCA_905221605.1). Lineage (NCBI taxonomy): Eukaryota > Dinophyceae > Suessiales > Symbiodiniaceae > Symbiodinium > Symbiodinium natans. The sequence continues at coordinate 84,658 of CAJNDS010002736.1, read as the reverse complement.
CCCTATACCCGCTGAATGCTCGTGTCCTCGAGATTGAAGCTGGATGGGCTGACGCAGGCCAGGAGCTCGGTACGGCTGTTGCCCATCAGCGCGTCCTGGAGCTTGGGACAGCGTAGGGGTTTAGGGTTTAGGGTTTAGGGTTTAGGGTTTAGGGTTTAGGGTTTAGGGTTTAGGGTTTAGGGTTTAGGGTTGGAGGTTTATGGTACTTATGAACCAGTTACAACTGTACCTACAACCCACTTACAAGCCCCTTAAGTGCCCCAGCTATCGCTGGTTAATAAGTACCATGAACCTCCAAGAAGCGGAGCTCGGGGTCCCATCTGTCGAGGGTTCAGCTGGGTTAGGGTTTGGAGAGTTAGGGCTGAGGATTGCTCCCCTACTTGCTGTTCAAGTTGGCATAAAGGAAGCATTCAAGTGCAGCGTTTCGACGAGGATCTAAGGCCTCTGGGTCTCCACGCCTGACCCTTGACGCTCAGCACGCTCAAGCAAGTTCGCCAAATCATGATCCTTTCCGTCTTACTCCCCATATTTTATCTGCCACCCGCCCAGGATCCTCTAAACCGGACCCTATAAAACCCAGGATCCTTAACTCAATCCCTGTTCCCCTAGGAAGAAAAAAGGATCCTTTTTGTTCATATATAAGAAAGCCCATAACCCAAAAAGTAAAAAGGATCCCTAACACTGATCTAGTTAACCCCCAGCCAGAAACTTTGCAGCCGTCCTTCAGCAGGAGGGTCAACTTCGAGTCACGGAAGGCGGGAACGCTCCTGCACTCCACCCGGCAAGAGCGTTTCTACTTGGGCCTTTAGGGTTTAGGGCTTCGGGCTTAGGGCTTAGGGCTTAGGGCGTAGGGCCTAGGGCTTAGGGCTTAGGGCTTAGGGCTTAGGGCACAACTTACAGGGCTTGGATCTGGTGGCTAGACTCAATGTGAAGCTTCTAGCAATAGTAAGGCTCCGCCCAACCTTGTGGTTTTAACCCTAAACCCTTTTTCAACTGCAACCCAGATGGCACAAGACGATAAATCATCATCTTTAGGGCGGCCATGACGTTTTGAATGTTTCATGGGAGAACAGAAGCAGCAATAAAAAACTTTAGGGGTTCGTAGGGTTTTGGCATTTTGGGCTTTGGACGTCTAAGGTTTAGGTATTACAAGGAAAGTGAGATGGGGAAGGAGGTTTATATTTCTACACCATGAACCCCTGAACCCTAAACCCTTAACCCTATGCCCTAAACCCTCTTGGTTTTAGCAAGACCCTCCCCAGCGACCCTGAAGAAGCCCGGAACAGTTGGCACGCAGGGGAACTTTGACCGAACAACGGCGCTAAGCGCGTGGGTAGTTCTCTAAATTAGGGTCCTTTTTGGGGTTTAGGTGTAGGGCTTAGGGTTCAAGATTTTCGGTTTAGGTTACTGGGAGTCGGAGTCAGGTTGGCGGTAGCATGGATTCCCATGAGTTGCCTGGGAGGCAGGTCAGAAAGGACGAACCTTCGGAGGCCGGGTGCAGAAGATGCACCCTTTGGGCTTTGCACCTCAACCCGAAACCCTAAACCCTAAACCCTAAACCCTAACCCTAAACCCTAAACCCTAGACCCTTAAACAAAACCTGAGACAATTCTGTACAGGAGTCCTCGCCCCTGGCTTGGCAAGCTCAGAGATGACCTGAACTAAGAGCCCTTGGCTTTTGGTTCTTCTGGTGGGTTCAAGGGTTTAGGGTTTAGGGTTTAGGGTTTAGGGTTTAGGGTTTAGGGTTCAAGGTTTTGGGTTTTGGGAAGAGGGTTTGGTTGGACGTCCGTCGTTGGGGCTGCAGGATTCAGGGATTAGTCACTTGGCAGGGCTTGAGGTTTTGGGGCTCGGAGAACTACCTCGAGCTCTCGCAGAAGGCATCCTCTCAGGGGTGGATGGTTGCGTCTTCGGTCAGCTCGTAGAGCTGAAAACGATACCCAAAACTGAGTTCTGGAGCAGAAATCATCTCAGTCCCGAGCTCGCCCTAACGTCGTCAAGGACAAATTGATGCCGATGCCCTCCTCTGCAGCAAGCTCGGATGGACTTCTGGGGGGTGGTTAGGGTTTAGGGTTTTAGGGCTTATGCAAGCAGTCACTCGGACGGTTTAGGGCTTGGGGTGTTCAACCCCAAGCTGAAGGCTCGGTGTAGGGCTACAGCTCAAGTCAACACCGGTTCTCTTGGTGGCCGCACGTGCAGGCTTACGCACCCAGAAAATAACATGGTTTTGGTCCTTGATGCATTCAACGTGTATATGTCAGTTTTAACTAAGACTGTACATATGTATTTCTATATACATACATACACACTGATATGTTTGTATGACTTCTATAAATATATATATATATATATATACATATGTATATATATAATGCATACAAACATGTACATACATATCTGATGTGCACAAACACAAACACGACAGATGTGCCCTTGATGCCAGCCAGGATCCTTCAGTCTCTCCCCTGCTGCCCCAGACTTCTTCTGCCTTCCAGGGCTTGGGGGGTTTTAGGGTTTAGGGTTTAGGATTTTTGGGTTTAGGGTTTTCAGTTTAGGGTTTAGGTTGTTTTTTGTTTTTTTTTAACCGGGGGGTTGGGATGAAGAGATTTGGTTTATGCATCAAGCAGCAACGCAGGAAGGGCAGAACAGTGGCGAAGCAAGCTAGGACATCATGCAGATGAACCATGTCAAGTCTTTCTAGCTGATACAGTACACCGCAAAGGACACCGGACGCCGTGCTTCTCCTTCATTCCTCCCTCCTCCTCCCCTTCTTGCGCTTTGTGCTTAGTACTTGGACTTCGGGGCTCTGCATTTCAATCTTTGGATTCCCTACTACTAGGAGGTTCATCGTACTTCTGAACCAACTACAACTGCATTTATAACCCACTTATAAGCACCTTAAGCGCCCCAATATGGTTATAAGCTATAAGTATCGCTATCAGTGCAGCTAGAATTCGTTAAAAAGTACCACGAACCTCCAAGCACTAGCTGCCAGCAGCCTCTCGCTCCCGGCAAGGTCCACGAAGTGGATCTTAGCCTGCCACAGTGCAGGCAACGCCCCCCCCCCTCCCCTTCCTTTTTCTCAATCCCTGTTCCCCTAGGAAGAAAAAAGGATCCTTTTTGTTCATATATAAGAAAGCCCATAACCCAAAAAGTAAAAAGGATCCCTAACACTGATCTAGTTTAGGGTAGTTACATGGTCCCCTAATGAGGCCCTAATTTGGGCCAATAGAAAGGGCCCCTTATATACACCTCGTATACCCGAAAACCAAGGGCCCTTACTTCAGAACCCTTTTTAAGAAGGTAAGTGACCATATTAACGGCCCATATACCTACCCTTAGACCTTCCCCCCTAACACGCCCCGGACCCCGATCACGCGTGGGCTACCTGACTGGACTTGAGGAACGCTGGAGAAAGCCCAATCGGGTGTGAGGTTTAGGGTTTAGGGGTGAGACTCGCCGGCTTCAAGTTCAGGAGGGCTTCGTCATACAAACCCTATTTCAATCAGAGTCGACAACCGAAGCTCAGCGGACAGAGTACCAGGAATCTGGGATCCTGAAGGCTCAGGCGTCAGGGTTTTCAAGTTTGGGCGCCTGCCTGGCTTTCGACATGGCCGCCTGGCTTCGCCAGTACCATTCGCACCTGCGCCAACGCTCACAAGGCTATTGGAGTTTTCTAGTTGCACCCTGAAAGGCGTGTGGCAGCCTGCAACGTTCGGAGGCCGCAACTACTGGCTAGCACAGCTCCTGCAACAAGGCCCCAGAATGGGGTTTACGAAGACAGGGACCCTCAAAAACAGACGCCCAACTAGTAGGATCCCCTTATAATCAGGACCCCAAAAAGGTACCCCTAAACCCTAAACCCAAAAAGGCACCCCTAAAATCGGAAACCAGATGACAGCACAAACCTAACACACCCTCGCACCGACAGAAAGCCCCACCTGCAAGGTGAAGACTGCGTGGGACCTCCAATGCATATGGCAGGTTTAGGGTTTAGGTTTTAGGGTTTAGGGTTTAGGCTTTAGGGGTTGGTGGGCTTGGGTTTTAACATCACTTGGAGGTTCATGGGTGCTTATAAGTAAGGTTCTCAGTAGGGCAACCATGTTATTTAGGGTGCTTATAACCGCACCTATACGTACGCACGAACCTTCAAGAGTAGGGCTTTGAAGACTTCAAGGGTTTAGCAGGTTTCAGACTGGGGGGGCTTTTTGAAGTTTCGGGTTTAGAGTTCAGGGGTTGGAAGGGGTTGGGCGTGTGGGATCTGTGAGGGAGGGGCACGGAGAATACGCACCTGGCAGAAGTAGCATCAAGCGATCATCATGCTGGCTCAACTCACACCATCGTCGTGTGCAGGGCAGTGAGTTGCAGGACTCAGCAAGCGTGCGGTCCCCCCCATGCGCTCCTGGCGTGTGCGACACGTGTGCCATTCGCTCACGAAAGCAAGGCCCAATCCACTACTGGGGCTTAAGAGGGTCTAGGGCTGCCCCCTTGAACCGAGGCTTGTAAGCCTTGAAGTTTACACGGGTAGTTCTCCAAAATAGGGTCCCTTTTTGGGGTTGCGATTATAAGGCGGCCCCTATCACTTAGGGTACCCAAAAAGGGGCCACTACTTAGACAGCTGGGCACCCTAAGCCCTTTTGCGCCAGGGCTCTCTCAAGTGCCTGGTTGCAGACCCTCAACCCTAAACCCTGAACCCTAAACCCTAAACCCTAAACCCTACACCCTAAACCCTACACCCTAAACCCTAAACCCTATGCCTGGAAGAGGTGGCATTCATCTGCGTGGCGGCCACAGCACGGCGCTTGGCGCCGAAGTCGAGCAGCTCATAGGCCTGATGCTCGCATCGATTGCACGGAAACCCTGAGGGCTTTTTTTCCTCCTGCACAGCTGGGGCAATTCCACATGAGGGTTCAGGGTTTAGGGTTTAGGAGTTTGGGGTTTAGGGTTTAGGGTTTAGGGTTTAGGGTTTAGGGTTTAGGGTTTAGGGTTTAGGGGGATGGCAAAAAACACTCTAAACAATAGGCCATCCGAACTTGGCTGTGGCTTTCGAGGGGGGGGTTAGAGTACGTAATAAGATTAGGCGCCCTGCAAGGACAAAGGTATGGTAGTTTCAATAAGGCTTCCATCAGGAGTATATCAGGGTACTGAAGTTACCGAAGGGCGAGGTAAAGGATATATGGGGGAAGCTAGCCGTCTGAAATGGACCTAGACCATGTGCAAGTCGCTTGCGCTGTTCAGTGTCTATCATGTGCGACCCAACACAGGGGAGGAAGGAAGGAACCATTCATAAGCCCCCAAAAAAAGTGTACACCTTCACTCTCAGGTTTATAGGGGATTATGGTATCCAAAAAAGTGCAAAGTGTACTCATTCAGCTACTAAGCTTTCTCTCTCTCTCTCTCCCTCTCCCTCTCGGCCTCCCTCCCCTCCCCTCCCTTCCTCCCCTTGCTGCAGGCAAAGCCTTCAGGGCCTACACTCGCAGTTCACGCAACCCGAGCCCCTGGTGATCGAGAAAGCAAGACCGCAAGAAGTAACGATAACGGCGCTCTAGAATTCAGGTGCTTTCCCTAAACCCTAAACCCTAAACCCTGAACCCTAAACCCTAAACCCTAAACCCTAAACCCTAAACCCTAAACCCTAAACCCTCTCTTACTATGTATATTTAAACCCTAATGACCTTCGTCGGCAAATGGTTTTTTTCCACCCGGGGGGGGGGCCCTAAACCCTGACCCCCTTCGTCGGCAAATGGTTTTTTTCCACCCGGGGGGGCCCTAAACCCTGACCCCCTTCGTCGGCAAATGGTTTTTTCCACCCGGGGGGGGGCCCTAAACCCTGACCCCCTTCGTCGGCAAATGGTTTTTTTCCACCCGGGGGGGGCCCTAAACCCTGACCCCCTTCGTCGGCAAATGGTTTTTTTCCACCCGGGGGGGGCCCTAAACCCTGACCCCCTTCGTCGGCAAATGGTTTTTTTCCACCCGGGGGGGCCCAAATGAGGGGGACCCCAGGATCGGCACCGGCCCCAGTTCAAAATGCGATTTTTTAGTATTGAAATCGACGGTTCTGGCTGGCCTCCTGTTTTCTTGATTTTTGACCAAAACCGGGGGGGGGGGGCCCTAAACCCTGACCCCCTTCGTCGGCAAATGGTTTTTTTCCACCCGGGGGTGGCCCTAAACCCTGACCCCCTTCGTCGGCAAATGGTTTTTTTCCACCCGGGGGTGGCCCTAAACCCTGACCCCCTTCGTCGGCAAATGGTTTTTTCCACCCGGGGGGGGGCCCTAAACCCTGACCCCCTTCGTCGGCAAATGGTTTTTTTCCACCCGGGGGGGGGCCTAAACCCTGACCCCCTTCGTCGGCAAATGGTTTTTTTCCACCCGGGCGGGGCCCTAAACCCTGACCCCCTTCGTCGGCAAATGGTTTTTTTCCACCGGGGGGGGGCCCTAAACCCTGACCCCCTTCGCCGGCAAATAGGGTTTCGGGCTCGTAGGGTTTGGGGCATCGGGTTTAGGGCCAAATTTTGCTCCCAAAACACCCCAAATGAGGGGGACCCCAGGATCGGCAAGGGTTCCAGTTAAAAATGCGATTTTTTAGTACTGAAATCGACGGTTGTGGGTGGCTTCTCGCTTTCTGGATTTTTGTCCAAAACCGAGCTTCACCGGCTTCAGGATTTCAAAGGTTTTTCAAAGTTTTTCAATTTTTTTTAGGTTTTCCAATGTTTTTCAGGGTGTTTCAGGGTTTTTTAACCCTCAATTCTGATGACGGGCCACCCCGGCGACCTTTTCACAAGGGGGGGTCGTATTTTCCAGTTTTAAAGGCAAAATAGTCTTCGGAGACCCCCCCTTGCCTCAAACTCAGACCCCGGGAAAGTTTGCCTCCAAAACACCCCAAATGAGGGGGACCCCAGGATCGGCAAGGGTCCCAGTTAAAAATGCGATTTTTTAGTACTGAAATCGACGGTTCTGGGTGGGCTCTCGTTTTCTGGATTTTTGACCAAAACCGAGCCTTCACCGATCGGGGCTTCTAAACCGTAGGGTTTAGGGCCCTAAGAGCATAAAGGGCTTATTGCGGGCCTTAGATTAGATTTCGGGTTTTGGGTCCGTTAGAAACTAAAATATTTTGGACCAATTGGACTTTGAGCTTTAAGCCTACCGGGAAAATATGAGTGAACTTTATATTTTCTCAATGTTATGGGTTTCTTGGGTGGGTGGGATTTTTTTCCAACGCTTGACAAGCTGCTGGACTAGTGAATGCTCGAACTTGAGATGCTGAACCCTAAACCCTAAACCCTAAACCCTAAACCCTAAACCCCAAACCCCAAACCCTAAACCCTAAACCCTAAACCCTAAACCCTAAACCCTAAACCCTAAACCCAAACCCTAAACCCTAAACCGCTAAACCCTAAACCCCCCGACCCCACCAAAAACATGGACCTCCTCGAAGCTCTCCACGGGGCACTCGGTGAGGTGAGGCACTATGGGCCCTAGCTCGGGGTGGTTGCGCCTTGGTTGGTTGTGGTGCTTAAGGTTTGGGGCGGCTTTGTAACCCTAAACCCTCTCTCTCTCTCACAGGCGCTCAGTCAATGTCCCTAAACCCTAAACCCTAAATCCTAAGAAATAACAAATGGTGGGTTAAATGGGGTTAAACAGGGGTCTTCCAGTGCTCTCAGTTGATTTGAGGGGGCTCCTTTCGCCTTTTTGAGGCTTTGGGGCTTTCCGGCGCTTTCAGGCTGACTGGGGCTGTTCCGGCCGGGTTTGAGAGTTTAGGGTTTAGGGTTTAGGGTTTAGGGTTTAGGGTTTAGGGTTTAGGGTTTAGGGTTTAGGGTTTAGGGTTTAGGGTTTAGGGTTTAGGGCCAAGTGGCTATTCAAGAGCTCCGAGGGCCGTTTGGGGCCGCACGGTTTGACTTTGCAGTAGACTAGGGTTTAGGGTTTAGGGTTTAGGGTCTAGGGTCTAGGGTCTAGGGTTTAGGGTTTAGGGTTTAGGGTTTAGGGTTTAGGGTTTAGGGTTTAGGGACCCTGCAACCCAAAACTCAACCAGCGGCCCCCAACCCTTCGCGGAGGTGTCAAGCTTAAGCCAAAACCTGCCTAAACCCCCCCCAAGAACTGCCGCAACCCCTAAAAGACTGCCTAAACCCTCAAACCTGCCTGTAAATCCCAAAAACTGCCCAAACCCTAAACCCTAAACCCTAAACCCTAAACTCTAAACCCTAAACCCTAAACCCTAAACCCTAAACCCTAACCCTTCAGGGGTGTGCATGACTCGCAGTCTAGGCCAGCCGACACCTGGAGCTCCCCAGGGTTGCCACCTACGCAGGGAACCCAAGATTCCCTTTACAGTTTAGGGTTTAGGGTGTAGGGTATGGGGTTTAGGGTTTAGGGTTTAGGGTGTAGGGTTTCGGGTTCAGGGTTTCGGGTTTAGGGTGTAGGGTTTTGGGTTTAGGGCTTAGGGTCTTTGAAGCTGGACATGTTCCTTTCATTGTGGGGTTCGGCTGCCGGGGTAGCTGTTTTGCCCCCTTTAGACTTGGTAGCCTAGCAACCATCTTATAATAGGGGCACCCGTTTTTGGGCTGGTTACTTCATAAGGGAACCTTGAACCCTAAAAAAGATGGGAAAAGGGTACCACTGGGCTGCCAAGTAGAAATCAAAGGCTCATGGGTCCTAGTGGTGGCTATGACCAACAAGTTTTAACCTGTGTAGGCGAATCGGGTCTGGATCGGGGCTTCGCGGTCTGAAGGCTTCCTACTTGGGTTTCATTTGTGAGGTCACCATGAAAGCTGACCCAAGCAACTCACACACGCTAACTTCAGCACGACCTCCAGAGGACTTCAACTCCTCACGGAGTGTTAGGGGCTTTGGGACGAGCTTTTGGGGCTTGGGGCTTCATCGTGCAACCCTAAACCCTAAACCCTAATCCCTAAACCCTAAACCCCAAACCCTCCTGGACCCCTAAACGCTACTCCCGAAACCCTAATCCCTAAACCCTAAACCCCAAACCCTAAACCACTACTCGGAACATGCCTGTCAGCAAGTCGAAGATCTTCTCGTTGTATATCTCCAAGTAGCTGGCCAGGACCGTGGCCTGGCCATGGCACAGCTAGGGCGGGGGGGGCACTACTTACACCTGGCCACCGGAAATTCTGAGCCTTACACCTTCTTGGTAGCCCACAACCAGATTATGATAAGGGCACCCTTTTTTGGGTTGGTTAGTTTATAAGGGAACCCAGAAGCAGAACAGGGTAAGGGGTACAGGGCTACCAAGCCTTCAGCCGCGCACGATCCCAGGTACACTTGGTAACACGGGCTTCTTGTCTTTGACAGCCCACGTGGCCTCGAAGCCCTTGTCTTGGCGACGGCCTTCCTGCGAAAAGCGACAGGGGAGCTCTTCTAGCTAGTTTAAGTTTAGGGTAGCCAGGTCTGCTTCAAGGCCCTTCTTTGGCACGAGCCCCATGCCATTATGCGGCGAAACTCCACGCTTGGCTCAACGATTCAACCGCTAACCTGAAGACGCTGCTGCACGGCCCATGGTCCCCAAAAACAACCCGTCCACCAAATGAACGTTTCCACGGGTGGTAGGTACGTAGTTAGATGTAAAGTAGGCTTATACGGACCTCCAAGAGGGTTAAACAGGCTATACTTACAACTTATGGTCATCCCACTTCTATAACGCTACTTGTCACCACCCATGAATCTCCAAGTAGGGCGTCCTCTCTCTCCCTCTCCTTGTTACCCTAAACCCTAAACTCCAAACCCCAAACCCTAAACCTAAACCCTTACCCCTGATCCCTAACATTCCCGAGTCCAGCATGGAGAACAGCCGCGTGCAGGCCCGCGGGAGGATTCCCTGCTCCACCTGCGCGAGACGCCAAATGGAGGAGTGGAGGAGCGGACCCTTTATATGATTGAACGGGCGGGTTTCCGAGAACAGGGTACCCTTTTTGGAGGTCCCTTTAAAGGGATTCTATTCTATTTGGGGTCTAGAACCTAACATTAGGGGCCCGCCTTATACTAAGGGCCTTAACAAGGACCCACATGTTAGAGAACTGACCACGGGATTCTAGAACAGGACCTGAGGGCTGGATGCAAACCCTCAGGGAGGATTGGCTGGTGAAGGGATCAAACTTCGTGTGGTCCCTTCCCTTGTTTCCGATTTGACGTAGTATTATGGAATTAGGTGCCCCAAAGTCATGGTGATAGGGTTTTTGGGTACCTGGTTCCATGATCGTACTACAAATCAACCCTCTGGGTTGATAGGGATCCGAAGCATGGGCCCCAAATTAAGGGCCCATACTTGGAACCTTGGAAGCTTACAGCAAGTTCTAAAAAGGGTTTAGGGTTTAGCGCGAGAATCTAGGGCTCAGGGTTTCGGGGGGGTTGTAGAGGGCCCTGGCTGCGGCTGCAGGGCACAAGATGCGAGCCGCAACAAGTTAGCAAACAAGAGCGACTTGAAGGTTCATGGGCAGTTATAGGTTGGGCTATAAGTGCCCTAAATAAGGTTATGACCCATAGCTACCTTTGCTTATAAGTACCTACCCATGAACCTCCAAGTAAACCCGGCCGGCAGCTCTCTGCTCTGAACTTTCCCAAACCGCTTGGAACGAGGCTGGTCCTTGTAACGCTCAGCCCTCACGAAAACCCTAAACCCTAAACCCTAAACCCTAAACCCTAAACCCTAAACCCTAAACCGATAGCGGCAGCCAGAGGGGCACCTCGTCCTCCACGTCGCCCATGATGGAATGGCTTTTGCCAGAGCCTGTCTGCCCATATGCAAAGATGCAGCCGTTGTACCTGGCGCCGAGACTAATCTCAATCCCTGTTCCCCTAGGAAGAAAAAAGGATCCTTTTTGTTCATATATAAGAAAGCCCATAACCCAAAAAGTAAAAAGGATCCCTAACACTGATCTAGTAATTGCAGCGGGGGTTGACTTTGAGGCTAAGCCTCAGGCTAAGGAAGGCTGGCTCTCTTCATACTAGTTCATGGTTGGGATACTATTAAAAGCTTAAATGTATATTCCTTATTGGGTTTAAGTACCCTTAAAAAAATTATATTCCTTATTGGGTTTAAGTACCCTTAATAATGCAAAATGGTACCCAACTATGACAAAGTGTAGGCTCAAAGATAAACTGCTTGAAGGGGGGTCATTCTTCATCGTTGGGGCGGAAGACCTCCTGAAACCCTGAACCTCGGTGCTGTCTCCTCCCTTGTGCGCACGCGTTCATGGCGTTGTCCAAGAGGTGCAGGCCAACCGCCTGGAATACCACCTGCGAAGTCCGCGAGGAGGGGCTTGCAGGCAGGGGAGGGAATGCCACAAAAGCAGCATGCACGACCTGATCAGCTCTACTGGCCGACACGCCACACACGTGCGACAGAGGCTCGCAAGCCCTGTGTCCTAAACCCCTTGACTTACAAAGCACCTCATGGACCCCTACATAACCCCTTGACTACCAAGAGCCAGTAGGGGATAACCCTCTTTTGCATCTAAACGGGGAGGGGATGCCAGAAGAAGCCCTAAACCCCAAACCCGCTTTGAAGCTGGACTCAGCCCTAAACTTGGGATGTTCCCTCATATACTGACAGTCCTTAGTAGGGATTATAATGGGGGGGGTACTATAATCCCTATTGAGGACTGTCAGGATGTGGGGGATAAACCCTAAACCCTAAACCCTAAACCCGAAACCCTAAACCCTAACCCTAAACCCTAAACCCTAAACCCTAAACCCTAAACCCTAAACCCTAAACCCCTTGAGCCTCTTGGGTGGCTCCGCAACCAAAGACATGGTCGTAGTGGAACTCCTTCGGCAGCCGCGTCGACTCCATCACCTGCAGGCGCAGGCACAAGCAGGATTAGGGTTTAGGGTTTAGGGTTTAGGGTTTAGGGTTTAGGGTTTATAGGGTTTCGGGTTTAGGGGTTAGGGTTTAGGGTTTGGGAACTTAAGTTTCAAGTTAGGGCTTAGGGTGATGGGAGGATCTGAAACATAGAGCTCGCACATCATGGAAACTTAGTTCAAGTGAGCATCCCAAGCTGCCGAGTTCGGGGACACCGAATTGCCCTAACCCCGCCCTCCCCCCCCCCCACTCCTCGAAAGAATGCTACAGCATCCAAAGCTCCAAGAAGGGTCGAGGGTTTGGGGCTCTAGGGTTTGGGGTATTAGGGTTTAGGGCTTTAGGGCTT
>CAJNDS010002736.1:60000-65000 GCA_905221605.1 Symbiodinium natans | reverse complement strand
ACCCTTTTTCAAAACCTTTTTGCCGCAGTCCTGGCCTGCAACGAATTCTTGCGACGAAAAGCACAAGGACCGAAGACGAGCGGCGTGTGCGCTGAATGCAAGCTTCGGGCATGCTTTCCCCAAGGGACTGCGATTTGCCCTTTTGCGCCCGAAACCCTAAACCCTAAAACCTACAACCCTGAACTCCTAAGCCCTAAACCCCCTAAAACTCCGAAACCTCCTCAACCCTAAGCCCTAAGCCCTAAGCCCTAAACCCTAAACCCTAAACCCTAAACCCCAAACCCCCACTAAACCCCGAAAAAAATTCCACCCACACTGGGACGGGCCTCTGGGCTGCCTGCAGCTCCCCTCGGCGGATCTCCGCCGAGTCCAGGAGCTTCGAGCACCTCGGAGGTTTTAGAAGGGGGGCTTAGGGTTTAGGGTTTAGGGTTTAGGGTTTAGGGTTTAGGGTTTAGGGTTTAGGGTTTAGGGTTTAGGGTTTAGGGTTTAGGGTTTGGGGTTTGGGGTTTGGGGTTTGGGGTTTGGGGTTTGGGGTTTAGGGCTGGGGGCTGAGGGTTTAGGATTTCGGGTTTATGGTTTAGGGCTTCAAGCCCTAAGCCAAGTTAGGTTGTTTGCCTGTAATCGCAATAGGGCTTAGGGTTTGGGGTATAGGGTTACATATATATATATATATTATATATATATATATATATATATATATATATATATATATATATGGTACCCCCCCCCCCCCAAGTACCTAGGTCTCATTTTCTTCCCTGTCTCAGGTACCGGCCTCAGATGACTTGCCTCTTGTAGGCTTTAGGGTTTAGGAGTGAAAGTGCTGTACTGTCCCTAAAAAACCAATCCCAGAAGCAGAAAGTGTTGTACTGTCCCTAAAAAACCTAAAAAACCAATTCTGGTGGCCTATACAGACAGGCCCTCTTCCAAAGATTGGTTTTTTAGGGACAGTACGGCACTTTGAAGGCCTGAGGTGCTGAAAGTGCTGTACTGTCCCTAAAAAACCAATCCCAGAAGCAGAAAGTGCTGTACTGTCCCTAAAAAACCTAAAAAACCAATTCTGGTGGCCTATACAGGCAGGCCCTCTTCCAAAGATTGGTTTTTTAGGGACAGTACGGCACTTTGAAGGCCTGAGGTGCTGAAAGTGCTGTACTGTCCCTAAAAAACCAATCCCAGAAGCAGAAAGTGCCGTACTGTCCCTAAAAAACCTAAAAAACCAATTCTGGTGGCCTATACAGACAGGCCCTCTTCCAAAGATTGGTTTTTTAGGGACAGTACGGCACTTTGAAGGCCTGAGGTGCTGAAAGTGCTGTACTGTCCCTAAAAAACCAATCTTTTCGTGAGGGTCTACCTGTATAGGCCTCCAGAATTGGTTTTTTAGGTTTTTTAGGGACAGTACGGCACTTTCTGCTTCTGGGATTGGTTTTTTAGGGACAGTGCGGCACTTTGAAGGCCTGAGGTGCTGAAAGTGCTGTACTGTCCCTAAAAAACCAATCTTTTCGTGATTGTCTACCTGTATAGGCCTCCAGAATTGGTTTTTTAGGTTTTTTAGGGACAGTACGGCACTTTCTGCTTCTGGGATTGGTTTTTTAGGGACAGTGCGGCACTTTGAAGGCCTGAGGTGCTGAAAGTGCTGTACTGTCCCTAAAAAACCAATCTTTTCGTGAGGGTCTACCTGTATAGGCCTCCAGAATTGGTTTTTTAGGTTTTTTCGGGACAGTACGGCACCTTATGTTTATGGGATTGGTTTTTTAGGGACAGTACAGCACTTTGAGGGTCTGAGGTGCTGAAAGTGCTGTGCTGTCCCTAAAAAACCAATCTTTTGAAGAGGGGCTGCCTGTACAGGTCCCCAGAATTGGTTTTTTAGGTTTTTTAGGGACAGTACAGCGTTTTCCGCTTCTGGGATTGCTTTGTTAGGGACAGTACAGCACTTTCAGCCCTTCAGATCCCCAAAGTGCTGTACTGTCCCTAAAAAAACCAATCTTTTCGTGACGGCCTGCCTTGTAATTATAGGCCTCCAGAATTGGTTTTTGTTTGTTCAGAGAGCACAGTTCAGCAGCAATAAAGCTAATTCAACTATTTGCTAAAAACTGTGGTGTAAGTAACATTTTATCTAATCGATGTAATGCCTACATGACGCGACGAGGTCAAGTTTCCTGATAAGTAGGCTTTAATTAATCTAATATGCTTTACAACTGTCATTCATGTAGTCTGGTTGAGGTTGAAGTCAAAAAAGGATAGACATGTAGTTTGTTGAATGCTATCTACCTCTTAGAATAAGAAACTAAATGTAGTTTTTTCTTGGGAAGGCCTATTAAAGTATTCGTTTATAGTAATTAATCTAGTCAGGCTGAACCAATTGAATTGTTGTTAAGGATCGTGGCTAGTTTAATTTAAATTATCGAATTCGTTTAGTTAAGGGTATACTAATTAGTTTCATTCATTTGCTTCACTTTTAAGTAAACTAAATCCACAATTGAAATGATTTTGACTACATAATATCAGCAAACAAAAGCCCGTAGTTACTGTTCTTAGTAAGTTTAATTCATTGAATTCCTTTAGTTAATTATTGGTCTACGAACTCAATTTATTTACTTAACCCTTCAGAAGACTAATCAAATTGTTGGAAAGACTTTACGTATGTTATTTTCCAGAAACGAAAAACTTTAGTTAAATTAAGTACTGTGCTTGTTCACGAAAAGAAGAAGGAACATGTTTTAGCTCATTCAATGAATGCTTAAGTGAAGCCATTAGGTCAGGTTCCCTATTACGCATTATGTTTTAATTAATGTAGTGTATGAACAAGTTTAATTACAGGCCTGTCTTTTCTAGCACAGAAGCAAAAACACTTTCAGAAGACTAATCAAACTGTTGGAAAGACTGTACGTATGTTATTTTCCAGAAAACAAAAAACTTTAGTGAAATTAAGCACTGTGCTTGTTCACGAAAAGAAGAAGGAACATGTTTTAGCTCATTCAATGAATGCTTAAGTGAAGCCACTAGGTCAGGTTCCCTATTACGCATTATGTTTTAATTAATGTAGTGTATGAACAAGTTTAATTACAGGCCTGTCTTTTCTAGCACAGAAGCAAAAACACGTGTAACATGATTCCGACGCACGCTGTGTTGCACTGTTTGCTGCGTCTGTCGCCTATGTGTTGGGCAGTATCCTCCATTCCGTTCATGCGATTCAAAAAACACGTTTTTTAGTAAATCCTACGAAAAACACACTCTTTTTTAAGTAAAACCTAGGCGCTACAGGGGGGGGGTAGCATATATATATATATATATATATATTAGTATATACATATATTATATTCATATAGAACCAAAAAGACACGTACATCTATAAGGTCTAAGAAGCCCAAAAAGAACCCCCAGGCCCTAGGCACGGCCCCTAAGGTCCTGGTCACGGTCCCTCCTTCAGCTCCTTAAGGGTCACTCGTAACAATGGGGGTTTATAGGACCCAGGTAGGGTTAGGGTTCAGGGTTTAGGGTTTAGGGTTCAGGGTTCAGGGTTTA
Source organism: Symbiodinium natans (assembly GCA_905221605.1). Classification (NCBI taxonomy): domain Eukaryota; class Dinophyceae; order Suessiales; family Symbiodiniaceae; genus Symbiodinium; species Symbiodinium natans. The sequence continues at coordinate 61,478 of CAJNDS010002736.1, read as the reverse complement.
GGGTTCAGGGTTCAGGGTTCAGGGTTCAGGGTTCAGGGTTCAGGGTTCAGGGTTTAGGGTTTAGGGTTTAGGGTTTAGGGTTTAGGGTTTGGGGCTTAGGGTTTTTAGGGTCTAGGGTTTGGGGTTGCAAGCTGGCGTGTTGCTCCAGAAAAACTCAGCTGCACCCTGTGTCTTGAAGCCCAGGCTATGTCGGGGTCATGTCATTAAAATGAGTAAGAATAGTGTCCTCTTTGGGGGGAGGGGGGGGGGGGCAGTTGCTGTTTGGCATATCACACATATAATTATGCCAAACAGCAGCCGTTTTGCATATTAGTGTTCATGCATGTGTATGTGTATATATATATATACATGTCGTAAAAGCCTGTAAAAGGCAATGAAAGGTCGACATAAGACGCTGGGACTGTTGTAAGGGAACAACTCCCCACCCGAAACTGCCCTAGCATCTCTCTCTCTGATCTTCTTCTTCTTCTTCTTCTTCTTCTTCTTCTTCTTCTTCTTCTTCTTCTTCTTCTTCTTCTTCTTCTTCTTCTTCTACGGGGCATGAGGAGTAGGGAAGTTACCCTACCCCCCGCGCACTGGGCGCGACACGCGGATCCGTCTGGTGAGGTCGGCGTGAAACTGAAAAGATTAGGGAAAACCATTCTGCCACCACACCATACCAAACAGCGGACCATCTATCTCTCTCTCTCTCTCTCTCTCTCATCTGTCCTAGTATTTATAGGGAAGGTTTTGGGTATCTCTGCCCCTGGTCTCACCCCCTTTTGCAGCAGGCTTGCAGAATGTCCTCGCCTGGATGGAGTCCTCAACCCTAAACCCTCAAGCGCTGGGGAGGGGGGGGAAAGGGGACCTGTCAGTCACCACGCTCCAGCTCCTGACTCTCGACGGTTTAGGGTTTAGGGTTTAGGGTTTAGGGTTTAGGGTTTAGGGTTTAGGGTTTAGGGTTTAGGGTTTAGGGTTTAGGGTTTAGGGTTTAGGGTTTAGGGTTTAGGGTTTAGGGTTTAGGGTTTAGGGTTTAGGGTTTAGGGTTTAGGGTTTAGGGTTTAGGGTTTAGGGTTTAGGGTTTAGGGTTTAGGGTTTAGACCGCCGAATCAAGCCTGGGCACCACTCAAAGTCCAAGTCCAAGTGGGCCAGCTCCATCTTGTTCTGTGCCACATGTGCCTCAGGGGCAAGGATCAAGAGGTTGGACGGGCCAATACCTGGATGACGGCAAGAGCCCTCTCTCTCTCACACGCAGTAGGAGTGGTGGTTTGGGGTTTAGGGTTCAGGGCCTAGGGTTTGTATGGCCCCCTCTCCCTCCCCCCCCCCTAAACCCTAAACCCTAAACCCTAAACCCTAAACCCTAAACCCCCTCGTGAGGCTGACAGGCCTGAAGTTGCTGGCAGCGCTGTTCGCGCTGCTTGATCTGTGCCTCCGCCTGCCATGGGAGGGATGTCAAGCTCTTTCCGAGGAGGGCCTCTAGGGGTTTGGGGTTTTCCTAG
>CAJNDS010002736.1:0-57500 GCA_905221605.1 Symbiodinium natans | reverse complement strand
ACCGTAAACCCTAAACTAAAGCCGAAACTATGTGAGGGGTCGCACCGGCTTGTCCTTACTTTCGACAACACGTCAGTATTGCGGTCCAACGCGGAATGGGCGTGGTTTAGGGTCGGGGCTTAGGACCTCTTGCCAGTCAAAACCTTGCCGAGCCAGAAGTGCCGATTCCAGCACGCAGATCTTCTCGAAACCCATGGCCGCAGCCGACAACCACGTTCGGAGCGTTGATCTTTGAAGGCTGCATCCGATCTTCTCGAAGCCCGCGGCTGGCCGCACTTACAAACCTTCGAAGAACCGCCTCCGCGTAAAGCGAGGCACCGAGTAAATAGCCATGAAAAGCTCTAGCAAACGCCAAAATGGCTTAGAAAAGGCTCCTTGGGTCCTCATCCCCCGGCACTTGCTTGGGTTCTGGAAGCTCACTTTGCCTGACACACCAAACCCTTCCTAGCCTAACCTTGAGTTACGGCCTGCAAACAGAGCAGCAAGCATCGGCGAATGAAGACAATCGACTAAACAAACCCTGTAGTCACACCCAAGCGCGTGCGCTTTCGCCTGACACACCCAAGACCCTTCCTGCACAGTCTTGTCTGAGCCTAAAGCCTAAAGCCTAAACCCTAAACCCTAAACCCTAAACCCTAAACCCTAAACCCCAAACCCTAAACCCTAAACCCTAAACCCCTAAACCCCTAAACCCTAACCCCCCACCCTAATCCCTAAACCCCGGAGCCTCCTCGAGTGAACCATCCTTCAAGGATTCCAGGAGCCGCTTCTCCAGCCTCTGGCGCACGGCCTCCTCACCTGAAGGGGAGGGGGTTTAGGGTTTAGGGCTTCGGGTTTAAGGTTTAGGGGTTATATAGGGGTTACTTAGGGTTTAGGGTTTAGGGTTTAGGGTTTAGGGTTTTTTCTTGGCACCCGGCTGGCCACAGCACTGCGGGGTTTCATGGTCGGTCTCGGAGAAAGAAGAATCACCCCTGCCCTAACCGGGGATATCGCCCTGAGGCATTCGGATGAGGACATACCCGGAATCGTGTACTACGCCAACTGCCCTCCCCCAGTTCCCAGTACCCAAACAGGGACAATAAAAACACTACAGGTAAGTCAAACCAACACATAACCAGTTCCGGGGGTCACAGGGAGGTGTTGAGGTGCTTCACTCCATGGCAAGGCTTGATGAAGAAAAGAGAAGCTCCAAGCTAACCCCTGTCTATCCCAACAAAAAGTGCCCAGCATCGAGCCTTACCATATGCCATGGCTTCACAAATGGCCATGTAAGTGCAGGCATGAGCAAGTGTGCTCACGGGGATGCAGTCAGGTCGGTGCGGGACCATATGACGTTGGCGAGACCCTTCCAAAAGGCAACGGGCTTAGGACTTCGGGTTGAGGGTGTAGGGTGTAGGGTTTAGGGTTAAGGGTTTAGGGTTTAGGGTTCAGGGTTTGAGAAGCTAAGCCCTAAAAGCTCACCAACGAGCCGTTGAGGCGAGGGTCGGGCATGGGCCCCTTAACCAAATCCCATAAGACCTAACCTTCGTGTACGAAGGGGGTAGTATAAGCCCTAAGCCCTAAACCCTAAACCCTAAACCTTAAACCCTAAACCCTAAACCCTAAACTACCCTGAACCCTGAACCCTGAAACATAAACCCTAAACCCTAAACCCCAAACCGTAAACAGCCATGCCTGGGTCACCCGCGACGGACTTCAGCGCCTGGCCAAGTCGGCCGCAAAGGATGCGACCACGGAGATTACTGGGGGTCTTAGGGTTTAGGGTTTCGGGTTTAGGGTTTAGGGTTTAGGGTTGGTGTAGGGTTACGTTTTAGGCGGTCTGTGCTAAGGGTTTCAGGATTATTGAAAGTCTTGCAGCAGGAGGGCTACGGTTTGGCTTCAGTGTGTCGGCTTGGTTTAGGCTCGGTGTCAAGCGAAGAGCCTAGCGAACCAGCTAGGTTCATGCAGCTATTTGCTACTAACTGCTTAAGAACCCAGAAAAAATAACAATATTCTTGCTTAGTAAGGGTAATAAAGGGATGATTATTTTCGTATTCTTTTGGGGTTCTTAAGCAAATAGTAGTTTGGAGCTATGGCAGAACTTCGAACTTCCCGATACCATGGGAAGAAGGCTACGGCGGAGAACTACTCCTTGGAAGCCAGGCCATCAATTCTAGGGTTTAGGGTTTAGGGTTTAGGGTTTAGGGTTTAGGGTTTAGGGTTTAGGGTTTAGGGTTTAGGGTTTAGGGTTCAGGGTTTAGGGTTTAGGGTTTAGGGTTTAGGGACCCTCAACCCTAAACCCTAAAATGGCACTGACTACACTGGCCACCTCTTCCAGGGAGCCGTCGTCCAAAGCAGTGAGGAAACTGGTCTTGATCCTGGAGTGGCCAGGACTGCATCCTACACTGGTTCAGGGGGGGTAAGGAGGGACCCTAGAAGGGACCTTGAATCTTATTCCCCTGTATAACCCCTACCTATATATATATATATATACCCCTACATAACCCCTAAGGTCCCTTACAAGGTAAGGGGGGGAGTGCACCATACAAGGTACAAGGGCCCAAAGGGCCCCATGCACTAAAGACAAGGTCGTGAGAGCGGATGGGCTGTTGACTGTCGGCCTGTGCGAGCGTTGTGCGCAAGTCCGTGCGCTTACTGGCTGCGATCGGCTCCGCAGAAAGCGTCTACAAGGCTCTACAAGGCTCTTTTGCTGGGAACCCGAGTCCCTATGACGCTAAACATTAAACCGATTTTGAACCCGGACTCAGAGTATCAGCTGGGACCACCACCACCCCCCCCCCTAACTCTAAAACCCGAAACCCTAACCTCAAAGCCTTGAAAAAGTAATATGGGTCGGAATCATTACGAATCGTATTCCGTCATAGTCCCTTTAAACAGGACGAGAATATCCGAAACACCCTAAACCCTAAACCCTAAACCCTATGTTACTTCTTAAGGTCCCTACATTACTTTGGGATCTCAGGGCTCGAAGCGTGCCTCTGCTTGAGCGCTGCTTCACCTTCCAACAAAGGTAATTCGGGCCGGGGAAAAGAAGGTTTAGGGTTTAGGGTTTAGGGTTTAGGGTTTAGGGTTTAGGGTTTAGGGTTTAGGGTTTAGGCTTTAGGGTTTAGGGTTTAGGGTTTCGGGTTTAGGGTTTAGGGTTTAGGGTTTAGGGTTTAGGGTCTAGGAAGGCAACCCGAAAGCCTAACCCCTAACCCTACCCCTGCTCCAGGAAGTCGCGATGTGGGTTTCCCCTGAAACCCGTTTTGCATCCAGGCCTCTACCAGGTTCCTGGGAAAGTTGCTAACTCCCTAAACCCCAAAACCTGATACCCTAAAACCCTGAATCCCTAAACCCTTTTTGCTAACCCCTAAACCCTGAACCCTAAACCCTAAACCCAGGGTTTAGGGGTTTCAGGGTTTACTCTCTCGCACACGGCAGGCCAGGCTTAATAGGTCTAGCCGAGAGCCTCGTTGAGCGTTTAGGGTTTCAGGGCTGATCTGAGGGCAGTTACATGGTCCCTGAATATATATATATATATATATATGTATGTATGTATGTATGTCTGTATGTATATATGTATATATACATATATATATATACATACATATATATATATATATGGGCAACTTTATGGGGACCCCTTTGTATACCCTACAAAATCCCAAGGGCCCATACTGCGGAACCTTTGTTTGAAGAAGGTAAGGCGCCATGCAGCTACTCTTTGAGGGCTTAGGGCATTGCTTTGCTATAGGGGCCTTCATGAGTAGAACAGGGTTTCTTTGAGAGGGAGGGTGGGGGGGGAGGGGGGGTTATGATAATGTAATCAAGGAGGGGCCAAAAGGGAATACCATTCGCAACTATTCATTAATAGGGTGTGGCGGGGGGGGGTTCTTATAGCATACTTATGGAGGGGGCAGTGCGGGCAATACCATGAGTATTTTTCCGACCCCCTTTTAAAGTGCATCCCTGGCCCTCGCGGCCTTCGGCGTGCGGCGCCTGGGCGTGTGTTTCGGGTTGAGGGTTTCGGGTTTAAGGTTTAGGGTTTGGGATCCCTTCTTGAGGTTTCGGGTTTAGGGTTTCTTCTCCTGATTTTTGCTTCATGTTCGGGGTCTCTTCCTCTGTCTCGCACTCTCGACTCGCAACCCTGGGCACACTAGCAGTGCGGTGAGCTTTCAGGGACCTCCAGCCCCGCCACGACAGCCGCATGACCCCGAGCCCAGGCCCTGAACGCCATTGAGCACCTGAAAGGGTTTAGGGCTCAGGGCTTACTAGGGTTTACGCATTAGGTCCACCATCACGCGCCCCCCCAGTCGAAGAAGCAGAGATGGGCGAGAATACGTATGTATGACAAGAAGACGAATAAGTAGCAGAGATAGGAACCCCAACATACTATAAAGCCCTTTAGGAGCCCCAACACACGAGAATCTTTTCTTACAAGGGGAAGAAGGAGAGGAGCCTCCTCCACTTTCGGCGCCGCGGGCGCTGGCTTTCTCAAGAACTCTCAGCCTGCTCACACTATCTGCAGAGACATTGTCCTGCGAAACCGCGGCCGGAGGGCTGGGCGGCCAGAGGCAGGGCTGGAAGGCCAGCGGGACGGAGGGCTGGAGGGAGGTCTGAAGGTCAGGGTTAAATAAGACATGTAATCAAGACGCCCTAACAAAAACAAGACGCACAAGCAGAAGAAGAAGAAGAAGAAGAAGAAGACGAATAAGTAGCAGAGATAGGAACCCCAACATACTATAAAGCCCTTTAGGAGCCCCAACACACGAGAATCTTTCTTACAAGGGGAAGAAGAAGAGGAGCCTCCTCCACTTTCGGCTCAGCTGGCGCTGGCTTTCTCAAGAACTCTTCGAAGTCCGAGTCGTAATCGTACGTCGCCTGTTTTGGGGTTTTGGGCTCTGGGAACCTTGGGGATTTGGGGGTGTCCGAGAATAGGGGAAGGGCTCCTCTAGAAGGATTCTGCTATATTCCCCCAGAGGCGGGGACCCCTTCTTTGGGAAAATACCCGTTTTGTTCCCGACATATACTGTACTTTTTGGTGGCGTGCCCCAAGAGGGGCCCTCGTTACCATCACCAGGCTCAAAGCCCAAAAGGCTGTTGAAGCAGAGCTACAGGCAACCCGAAATTCCCCCCGAAGCCTCCCGCTCGGCTCCTTCAAACCCCTCTTGCTCCTTCAAACCCTAAACCCTAAGCCTAAACCCCAGACCCTTTTTTAAACCACGGGCGAGAGAGAAGCAAAGAGACATGCAGGTTCAGCTAGCAAACCCTTTTTGAACTCAGGCTCTGAGCATCAGCTGAGACCACCAAGCACTGCATAGCAAACAGTAGCAAACCCCAAACCCCCAAACCCTAAGCCCTAAACCCTCAACCCCAAACCCTAAGCGAAGACGGGTCAGTTGCACCACTGCTTGAGAAGGTTTCGTTTCGCCACGGGCCTGCCCGCCGTATTGGGAGTTTAGGAACTTGCGGTGTGGGGCTTGGGGTTTGCCGAGGTCCGGGGACGAAGAGGTTCATATAGCTTTTGGGACAGAGGGATGTATGCTTCGGTGTGAACAGGCCTTCATGCACCGCGGCAAGATGACCTGTATGTCGTGGCTTACGACTGAATTCAGATGTTGCAGTCCAGGCTTTCAGGTGCGTCAGGCATGTGGCAGAAGATGTGCTGCGCCGACGTGCGCACGCGCATGCACTGCGCAAGGCGGCAGCGGAATTGCAAGGTGAGGGCTTGGGACCTGCCTGAGAGTTTTGGGATTAGGTCCGCAGAAACATGGTCCTGCCAAATTTAAAGGACATTGCCCTGCCAAATTTTAGAGCCCTAAACCCTAAACCCTAAACCCTAAACCCTAAACCTTAAACCCTCAACCCTAAACCCTCAACCCTAAACCCTAAACCCTAAACCCTAAACCCTAAACCCTAAACCCTAAACCCTGAACCCTAAACCCCAAACTTAGTCAGAGGCCCCCCAAGAGTGGAAGCCCGTATGACTTCTGACAGAACCAGCAAACATCCTCTTCAACAGATGCTCAACAAGAAATTTGCAACCCTACGCTTTCTTTGTGGTATCCCTGAGCCCTGAAGGTAACTAAGCCCTTATGAATTCCAGGGACTAAGCATTTCCAAGGGGAGGGGGGTGTTAGACGCACTCCCCTACTTGAGGGACTACAAGGAGACGACCCTTAAGGGACCTCAGGGGGGGGCTTAGGTTCTGGGTTTCATCAGTTTAGGGTTTCGGGTTTAGGGCTTGACGGCTGTATTGAGGGGCTAACCATGTTTGCTAAGACTCTGGAAGGTGTATGTAAAGGATTCAGAGTTCCAGCTACTTTTCTCCCTGAGCCATCAGCCCGATAGCCTTCTCCTACCTTCAACCCGAAGTCCTTTCTCCCCAACCCTAAACCCTAAACCCTGAACCCTAAACCCTGAACCCTGAACTGTAAACCCCCATCCGAAAATTCCGACCTCAGCCCTACAGGGGCGCACAGAGCAGCCCCCGAAACTCCGGAAGCAAAAAGTTCAGGGCCACGCCTCCTCTCCCAAGGCCTCGGCTTCAGTCAGGGGTTTGGGGTTTGGGGTTTAGGGTTTGGAGGGTTTAGGGTTTATAGTTTTGGGTTTAGGGTTTGGGGTTTGGGGTTTGGGGTTTAGGGTTTAGGGTTTAGGGCCTAGGGTTTAGGGTTTCGGGTTTCGGGTTTGGGGTTTAGGGCTTTTGGGCTTTTGGGCCACCCACCCAACGGGTCGGGGGCCAAAAAGGTTGCAACACAGCTTCGCAATCCTGGTGAAAAGCCCCCCCCCCCCCCTAATCAAAAACTCTGAGTGAAACTATTCCCTAGACCCAAGAGTAGCCAAGAAATACAAAGGGTACAGGTCTTGGGCTTTGGGGACTAATGTTGCAGGCCGCCACTAGGTTCAGAAGGAATCGTGTGGCAGCCGAGCCCTAGGAAGATCCCTCTAGAGGCCCTAAACCCTAAACCCTAAACCCTTAACCCTTAAACCCTAAACCCTAAACCCTAAACCCTAAACCCTTAAACCCTAAACCCTACCACGGTGAAGGGTTTGGGGCTTATAAACTCTGCTTATAAAGCCCACCTAACCCCAAACCCCCCAAACCCTAGTCCCGAAAACCCCCCCAAAAAAAAACCAACACCAAACCCTGAACCCCAAACCCTGAACCCAAACCCAAACCCTACACCCCAAACCCCAAACCCCAAACCCCAAAATGTAAGGAGTTTCCTGAAAATTCAAGCGTCTGTGGTTTGGGCACCGGGCCTTCCTGCCAAGCCTCCAACCCTAAACCCTAAACCCTAAGCCCTAAACCTCAAACCCTAAACCCTAAACCGCTTGTCTTTTGGCTTTCAGGGTTTCTATGTAGGCCCCGGGTTATTTCACATGTCTTGTCTTGGTGAGTTGAAGAGGATCACATTCGGGAATCGTTTTCAGAAGGTTTTAGGGGCCATTCTAGGTTAGGGCCCGGCAAAAATTGCCGGCAGTTTAGGTTTTAGGGGCTGTTTAGGGTTTAGGGTTTAGGGTTTAGGGTTTAGGGTTTAGGGTTTAGGGTTTAGGGTTTAGGGTTTAGGGTTTAGGGTTTAGGGTTTAGGGTTTTTACTTAGGTACAAGAGGCCGCCGCGAGCCCCAACTCACAATCCCACAGCCCTGCAGAAGGCCTTATGATTACTTATGGCTGCACATCTTAAACCCTAAACCCCAAACCCCAAACCCCAAAACCCTAAACCTTAAACCCTAAACCCTAAACTCAAAACCTAAACCCCAAACCCAAAACCCTAACCCTAAACCGTTACTTCTGGCTGCAAATCCTAAACTCAAACCCTAAACCCCAAACCCAAAACCCTAACCCTAAACCCGACATGAAACCCATGATGAACTAGGCTTCGGGGCCCGCAGGGCTGTTTCCAGCCGTCCGTCTTGGGCAGCCTGCCACAGGCTGCATGTGACTCGCCAGACATGGGGGGCCAGTCGCTACATGTGGGGGTCTAGGGTTTAGGGTTTAGGGTTTAGGGTGTAGGGTTTAGGGTTTAGGGTTTAGGGCTTTGTTGCCACCCGACTAGCCACAGCACTGCGGAGTGTAGGGTTTAGGGCTTCTGCTGCATGATCTGAGGGCCGCGCGATAGGGCTTAGGGCGTAGGACATAGGGTTGAGGGTGACACTTCACCTCGTGGGCATGAGAGGTTCGCACCGGGATCCTTCGGACACCGCGGACCCCCCGCAAACCCGTTGTATGGAGGTCTGGCATTCTCAGAAGACGCCCTTGCAGCCAAGCTGGCGAACCAGGGTTTAGTAGGGTTTCGGGCTTAGGGTTTAGGGTAGCCCCAAAAGTGTGCCGCCTCTGAACCGGGTAGGGTGCTTCGGGGACTCCCCTAAACTCTATGCCCAAGCCCGACCCCAATTGCAAGCTCAGACAGAGCCGAGGCAGTCTACGCGCGGCGCTTACCATCATTGGCCCCTGTAGCAAAGGGATAGCTTCAAATTTTTGCACCCACGTTTAGGAGTCTCCAACCTGCAAAACCCAAGCTCAATTGAGGAGATCTGGTAAGTCGGGCCAAGTTGGGATGTTCCCCCCTATACCAACAGTCCTTAATAGGGATTTTGATGAAAATAGGAAGCACTAATTATCCCAACTAAGGACTGTCAGCATCAGGGGGGACATCCCCAAGGGGCCGAGGGTTGAGGGTCTTTGTTGCAGGCTTTATAGACACTGCAGGGCTTTGACCTCATGAAGGGTTCAGGAGATTGGGGGCTTCGGCCACGAGCCATCACGTGGTGGGCTAAACCCTAAACCCTAAACACTAAATCCTAAACCCTAAACCCTAAACCCTAAACCCTAAACCCTGTAGTAGCACACACAGAGCAGCGTTTCCTTTCCCTGTGCCTGCTGCAGCTGCGACTTCACCTCTGTCGGCTTTGCTGACGTTCGCGAAATAGGGTACCCTTTGGGGGGGGTTCCTCTGATGTTCGCATTTGTCTGCAAGGGATTTTGTCTATTTGGGAAGTACTCATCATCAACACCCTAAACCCTCAGCCCTCAACCCTCGACCCCAAAACCCTTTTGCAGCGAGCCTCGTGCGCCAGCAGCTCGGTTACAGGCACTCTGAGAACCCCAAAACCCTAAACCCTCAACCCTCAACCCTGAACCCCAAACCCCCTAAGGGTGCTTAAACAATGACGGGTCAAGTCGCTCTCAGGGCTCGGGGTCGGGGCTCCGACCCAACACCCCGGAAGAGCCATGCCTCCAGACCCGAAAAACCCTAAACGCCCCGCAGCCTGTAAACCCTGAAGCTCTGAATTCTCTAAGGGTTTAGGGTTTAGGGTTTAGGGTTTAGGGTTTAGGGTTTAGGGCATAAGTTTTCAGCACCTCAGTGGCTTCCCTTTGGCCCGCCTTATCGCGCGCGGCAGCCAACAGGGCCTATCGAGTTGAGGGTTTGTGGCTTGGTGCTGCTCAGGGTTTGGGGCTCCGAGCAGAGCAGGGTTTAGGGTTTAGGGTTTAGGGTTTAGGGTTTAGGGTTTAGGGTTTAGGGTTTAGGGTTTAGGGTTTAGGGTTTAGGGTTTAGGGTTTAGGGTTTAGGGCTTATTTTGAGGTTTAGGGCTTATGGCAATGTGGTGCACCAGCTGCCATGGCCCGATTGTGGGGTGGCACCTAACCTTTTTGGTCCCACCCCACGCTGTCTCAGGCGGCAAAACCACCCTCATCCATTCCTTTTAGGGTTTAGGGTTTAGGGTTTAGGGTTTAGGGTTTAGGGTTTAGGGTTTAGGGTTTAGGGTTTAGGGTTTAGGGTTTAGGGTTTAGGGTTTAGGGTTTAGGGTTAGGTTTAGGGTTTAGGGTTTAGGGTTTAGGGTTTAGGGTTTAGGGTTTAGGGTTTAGGGTTTAGGGTTTAGGGTTTAGGGTTTAGGGTTTAGGGTTTAGGGTAATTGTTTGCAGGGTTTTTTCCTGACAGTCGGAGATGTGCCTGCGACCCCCCTCCGGGGGGCCCCAAGAGTCTCAAGAAGTTGAGGGAGGGTCTCTGGCCCGGGGCGCTTGGTTGGCCGGGTGTGGGGTGCGCCAAGTCAACTTACACTTGGGTTTTGGGTTTTGGGTTTAGGGTTTAGGGTTTAGGGTTTAGGGTTCAGGGTTCAGGGTTCAGGGTTCAGGGTTCAGGGTTTAGGAAGGAGTGGGTCGCGTGCGGAGTCCGCCCAGCGACCCCACCAAGTAGCCGATGCGCTGACGTGCTCATTGGGCTTCTGTGCGCTTCCGCGGGGAAGCCAAGAAAAGTTGGAGGCCTTGTGAGTTGAATTTTCTCCAATGCTCGGCTTCAGAATAATTTAGTGACTTTAACTAGGGACTGGTTATGGGGAGAGGTCTCCGGCACCGGGCTCATCGTGGGTGCTACCGACCTCCGAGCTGCGGGAGGCGGCTGAACGACCCGGGTCGGCTTGTGCCATCAAGGTGGAGGCCTGAGTTTATGTAGGGTTTAGGGAAGAAGGCTAGATGCCGCACACGGCCTTTGGGATTGCTTGAAGCAGGACTGGTCTCTGGTCGCATGAACGAGTCGCCACGTGACAACTGCAAGACTCGAATGCCAGCAAGCTCGACTCACCGGCAAAGCTTGCAACACTTCAGCCGGCCTCTGAATCAGCTTTGGTACCTTTGGTGTCCTGGCAAGAGCTCCCGCATGGACGCAAAGTAGAACTAAGCACAGCTTTGCCTCCACATCCAAACACGCTATACCCGAAACCCCAGGCCCCAAACCCTAACTTATCCACTCTAGACCCTAACCCCTCCCCGACCCCTTCCCCATGCCCATCCTTCACGTGGATCTCGCCTAAGATCTGCTCCAGCTTGCCGTTCGCCGACGCCTCGCATACTTGAAGGTTCATGGGCACTCATAAGTGGGCTTAGAAGTCTTATAAGTGTCCCAAATGAGGTTATAACCAAACCCTAAACCCTAAACCCTAAACCCTAAACCCTAAGCCCTAAACCCTAAACCCTAAACCCTAAGCCGACTTATAACCTTACTTAAAAGTACCCATGATCCTCCAAGTGGGCTGCCTAAACTTTTCGTTGGACCCCCCGAACTGATGTCACAAGGGATCCCCAAGAGGCGCAACCTGTGCTGCAGTGCTACAGAGGATCTGGTCTGGGTGGCGCCGCAACCCTAAGCACCCGACAAACACTCGATGAAAACGATAAACCCCGACAGAACCCGATAAACCCTTACAAAGCCCTATTAACACCCGAGAAAACCCCAAAATATAATCGTATACAACGCTATACATCCCAAAAAACGACATTAAAAAATATCATATAATAATATTAATAATAATAATAACAATAATGATAATAATAATAATAATAACAGTAATAATAACAAAAACAATAACAATAATAATAATAACAATAATAACAACAATAATAATAATAATATTGTAATTATTATTAATATGAATAGATAGTATAGAATTGATACATAAAACCAACCCTCTAAAACCCGATCGTCCACCTCGGAGAGCAGCATGGCCGCGCGCTGGCGCACGTCAAGCAAGGTCGCCTCTTCAGAGGCGCCGGAACTGGCTCTGAGGGCTTTTGGCGTTTTTAGGGTTTTTAGGGTTTTTTAGGGTTTAGGGTTTAGGGTTTAGGGTTTAGGGTTTAGGGTTTAGGGTTTAGGGTTTAGGGTTTAGGGTTTAGGGTTTAGGGTTTAGGGTTTAGGGTTTAGGGTTTAGGGTTTAGGGTTTAGGGTTTAGGGTTTAGGGTTTAGGGTTTAGGGTTTAGGGTTTAGGGTTTAGGGTTTAGGGTTTGTGTTTTTTGTAGGGCTTTGAGGGCTCTTAGTGCTCTTAGGGCTCTTAGGGCTCTTAGGGCTCTTAGGGCCCTTAGGGCTTTCAGGGCTCCTAGGGCTTTTAGGGCTTAGGGGGGCTTAGGGGGCTTTTGGGGTTTACAGTAGGGCTCCAGGCCTTTGGAATTTAGGGCTTTAGGGTTGTTTTTTCTTGCCACCCGACTGGCCACAGCACGGGTGACCCTAACCTGAACCATAAACCTAAACCCTAAACCCTAAACCCTAAACCCTAAACCCTAAACCCTAAACCCTAAACCCTAAACCCTAAACCCTAAACCCTAAACCCTAAACACGACCCGAATGCAACCTAGCTCCAGAGCACCTCCCGGGCAGAGCTCTGGCGTTGGTGCACCTCGCCAAGCACCTTGCAAAGGACTTGGGGATGTTGCGGGCTCAACCCCAAACCCTAAACCCTAAACCCTAAACCCACTAAGGGAGGGGCTCCGGCCCGAAGATCACTAAACCCTAAACCCTAAACCCTAAACCCTAAACCCTGAATCTAGGTGCTTTGGTGGTCGCAGTCGGAGCTTCTTGAAGGGTATTTGGTTTCTAAGGCTGCTGTCAATAGAACCCAGCAAACAAACCAAAAACAAAAATATGTATACATATATATATATATAGATATACATGTATATATACACATATACATATACATATATGTATATATATATGTGTGTGTGTGAGAGAGTACGTATGTATATACATGTATTTCATACATGCTATGTATATATGATCATCTATTCCTGCATTCATCGATTGTCATAGTATATGAGTCAATTGCTGAAGCGATCACTCACGGCGACAACCCTACCCGCCCAATGCCATCTAATTATGAAAAAAGAAGCTTAACATCCAGAAAAGGCTCTCTCAAGGAAATACCAACCCTTTGCAGCAGGCTTTGCTCCACTCGCTCGGTAAACCCTAAACCCTAACCCTAAACCCTAAACCCTAAACCCTAAACCCTAAACCCTAAACCCTAAACCCTAAACCCTGAACCCTGAGGCTGGCAGAGAGCTGAACTCAGCTCGTGGGCCTGATCAACTCGACACTGAAAACCCTTGTGCTACTGGGCTTGGGGACTAGCCAGGAACCCCCATAAACCGAGTTAAGGTGGTTTAGGGTTTAGGGTTTAGGGTTTAGGGTTTAGGGTTTAGGGTTTAGGGTTTAGGGTTTAGGGAGGGTTTAGGGTTTAGGGTTATTTTGCTTGGACCCTCTAGGTCAAAAAGCTTTCACGAGGGGGGCTGTGCACCTGCTGCAAGCGCCCAGTCTCTGCAGCCTGGTGCAAAGTTCTACAAACGGCCATTTGGCGTCTAGAACTTATGAGGTTGAGGGCTAATTAACACTAAACCCCTAAACCCTAAACCCTACAAGTCGGGGCCCCTTAGTTGTCTGTGCAAAGGATTCGGGTTCGGGTGCCTTCGCCTTAAAAGCCCAGAGTCCGCCCACGTAGCTGGACGAACCACTCCGCAGGGATGGGTTTTAGGGTTTAGGGTTTAGGGTTTAGGGTTTAGGGTTTAGGGTTTAGGGTTTAGGGTTTAGGGTTTAGGGTTTAGGGTTTAGGGTTTAGGGTTTAGGGCTTCGGGTTCGGCTTTTGAAGCCTCAGCTGGACCTGCGCAGGGCTCTAAACTTTAGGGATTTGGAGTATCCAGGCTAGAAAAGCAACAACACACACCCCCAAGCCACCTGAATTTCGGGGTTCGGATTCACTTCCTTCCGTTCATACTTGAATACACCCTTTAAAGGGTGTTACACTTAGGGTTTAGGGTTTCGGGTTTCGGGTTTGGGGTTTAAGGCTTAGGGTTTGGGTTTAGGGTTTAGGGTTTAGGGTTTAGGGTTTAGGATGCCTACACCCCTAAACCCTAAACCCTAAACCCTCCTATAAGCCCCAGAGGCCATGGCCTCTATCAGCATCTCGGCAGCCCGCGCGCGGACGTCGCCCAAGTACGACGCCTCCGCCATGGAGAAGTGTTGCAGGGGGCTTTGATGCACATGGTTTGAAGGGAATGTATTAGGGTTTAGGGTTTAGGGTTTAGGGTTTCGGGGATTAGGGGCCTCATTATAAGGGAAATCTACTATTTGGGGGTGTATGTTGGGGGCCCCCTATTTTCGTAAACCCCCATATAAGCTTCAATGAACATGACGCCTGCTTCAACAAAAAAGGGAAACGGAGCAACCCATGGCCTCCCCCCCCCCATCCCTAAGAGCCCAATACCCCTTCAACAGCAAAACTTACCTTACATCAGCATAGGGATCCCTTTAAGTTTTGAGGTATATTCCTTAGTTGAGGGGTATTACCCTAAACCCTAAACCCTAAACCCTAAACCCTAAACCCTAAACCCTAAACCCTAAACCCTAAACCCTAAACCCTTTGAGGTATCTTCCTTCGTTGAGGGGTATTGGCCTCTTTGGGTCCTCATGCAATGCAGGGATGGCGCAAGTGCTGACGGGGAAAGACCACGTATTCAGAGGCTTTGAAGGCCACCTCGGGAAAAACTGATGATCGTGATGCAGTCCTAAACCCTGAACCGGCATAGGGTTTAGGGTTTAGGGTTTAGGGTTTAGGGTTTAGGGTTTGGGGTTTAGGGTTTAGGGTTTAGGGTCCAGCACTCCGGATCGAGCAGTTTTATGGCTAAAGTTTTATTTGCGGCTCGGATATGACACCCACCCACCGAGAGAATCCCGTAACATTGAGAAAGCCAAAAACGGCCAAATTCTGAAAATAAAGCGGCCAATTCTGAAAATAAAGCGGCCAAATTCTGAAAACACAGCGGCCAAATTCTGAAAATAAAGCGGCCAAATTCTGAAATTAAAGCGGCCAAATTCTGAAAATAAAGCGGCCAAATTCTGAAAACGCAGCGGCCAAATTCTGAAATTTAATTAGCCTTTGGCCTGTTTTGGCACGTTCTGAAAATGAAGCGGCCAAACTCTGAAAATAAAGCGGCCAAATTCTGAAAACACAGCGGCCAAATTCTGAAAATAAAGCAGGCCAATTCTGAAAATAGAGCGGGAAAATTCTGAAATTACAGCGGCCAAATTTTGAAAATAAAGCGGGAAAATTCTGAAATTAAAGCGGCCAAATTCTGAAATTCAATTAAGGTCTAAATATATATGGTAGAGAGGGTTTAGGGTTTAGGGTTTAGGGTTCAGGGTTCAGGGTTCAGGGTTTAGGGTTTAGGGTTTAGGGTTTAGGGTTTAGGGTTTAGGGTTTACGGTTTGGCCCAGGGATCGCTGTCCGGAATTTTGGGGGGCCCCTTCCTTGTTGAGCCACGCACCTTCTCCCTCTGGAGATCGGCCACGATCGTCTCCAGAGCACCGGACTCCGCAGCCTCACACTCCAGGGCTTAGGGTTTAGAGTTTAGCGTTTAGGGTTTGGGGTTTAGGGTTTAGGGTTTAGGGTTCCGGGGTTCGTTTTGGGTTCGTTTAGGGTTTCGGGCTTTGCTTGCCCTCCACCCAGAACCCGTGCACCCTCTAAACTTAACAAACCCCAGACCCTAAACCCTAAACCCTAAACCCTAAACCCTAAACCCCAGACTCTAACCCCCCCGAAGCCTCAACCTTTCTGTTGCCTCCGGGTCTAAGCTTCCATGTTAAACCCCCCCTATGCCCAGATTACTATACTAACAAATTACTACACCCGATTATTAAATCATAATATATTGTAACCCTAAACCCTAAACCCTAAACCCTAAACCCTAAACCCTAAACCCTAAACCCTAAACCCTTAAACCCTAAACCCTAATCAAGAGGCCTCCAGCAGGGACGCCTTAGCAGCTGCGCGGATGTCCGCCAGCTGATCCTCCATGCGCGGCGTGCCCTGCAGAAGGGTTTAGGGTTTAGGGTTTAGGGTTTAGGGTTTAGGGT
Source organism: Symbiodinium natans (assembly GCA_905221605.1). Classification (NCBI taxonomy): domain Eukaryota; class Dinophyceae; order Suessiales; family Symbiodiniaceae; genus Symbiodinium; species Symbiodinium natans. The sequence continues at coordinate 41,844 of CAJNDS010002736.1, read as the reverse complement.
TTAGGGTTTAGGGTTTAGGGTTTAGGGTTTAGGGTTTAGGTTTCAGAATTCGCAGGGCTAACGTTTTTCTGGGTGGCCAAACGGGGTCGGGTTTCTTTTTGCCAGCTGCTAAGGGCTTAGGGTTTAGGATTTGTTTTTGGGGCCAAGGGCTTCGAAATTGTTGGTGCCTAATGTAGGGGCCTGAGAGAGAATAGGGTTTTGGGAAATTATTCTATGTATAATTATAGCGGGACCATAAGGGAACACTGTTAGTAACTATTCCGGCCCCCATAGTATGGGTTCCGGGGCCTAAACCCTAAACCCTAAACCCTAAACCCTAAACCCTGAACCCTTTCTCAGGGTTCAGACTGCGGCCCCGCCGACGTGGGTTTCTGTTGCTGCTTTGAGGAGGTGGGTTGCGAGCTTTTTGGCTTCTTTGGTGCTGTCTTTCGCTTCAGCATCTTTTAGCTGCTATCTTTTCGCAAACCCTGAACCCTAAACCCTAAACCCTAAACCCTAAACCCTAAACCCTAAACCCTCAAAGGCCCCAAGCCCTGATCCGAAATGCCCCACTCACCCCCGTTTGGGGCTTCTGACAGCCCGAGCCCATCTACGAGACCACGCCCGCCTTCACTGAGCCAAGTACCTGGCAAGTCCAGGAACTGCAGTCGGGTTTAGGGTTTAGGGTTTAGGGTTTAGGGTTTAGGGTTTAGGGTCTAGGGTTTAGGGTTTAGGGTTTAGGGTTTAGGGTTTAGGGTTTAGGGTTTAGGGTTTAGGGTTTAGGGTTTAGGGTTTAGGGTTTAGGGTTGTTGTTTGTTCAAAAGAATTCCTGGTTCAGGCCGCCGACCAACAGAAAATCCGGCAGTCGTCACTTGTCTGTGCCAGAAATGCAACGTCTGCCCTGCTACAAACACAAGCTGTCCCTGTCTGTCGCGATCTTGTTCGAGCTCAAAATTATGCCTAGTCCAAACAAAGCAGTCTTGTTTTCCAACGGAACTCTCTGACGTGCTTAGACCCCTTCTTTTGAACCCGCGCTATGCAACTGCCTGAGACGATGCGACTGCACCATCGCTCCACGACAGCTGAACCTAGCAATCCGGACCACACAAACAAAGAAATCAAGCCCTAAACCCTCGCAAGCCCTAACTCAACAACACCCTAAACCCAAACAAAACATAATGGCCAGGCAGCACCTTCTCCAGCTCACCATTGTCGGCTGCCTGACACACGCTGCTCACATCGGGTTGCGGCCCAAACCCTTCCCCCCCAAAAATGCCCCAATGCCCTAAACCCTAAACCCTAAACCCTAAACCCACAGAGTGCCTGCCCCCAAAGCTCGACATGAAATGCCCCCTTTTGCAGCTTCTGCCACTTGACCGATACTGACTACTCCACGCCTTAAGGAGGCGACTCGTGCGCGAAAGCCAAGCATCGGGAACTATCTTTCATGCTCTATAATACCCTAAACCCTAAACCCTAAACCCTAAACCCTAGAGCCCGAAACCCTAAAAACCTGGAAAGCCATGCGCCGGTCCTCAGCCAGCAGCTTCGCCGCTCGCTCGCGGACGCTGGCCTGGAAGCGTCTCCGGTCTCAGGGTTTAGGGTTTAGGGTTTAGGGTTTGGGTATTAGGGTTTAGGGTTTAGGGTTTGAGCGCGGCAGCTCTGGCTAGAGCCCTACTCGTAAGTACCGGGAGAAGTCCTTGAAGAGGTACCCTAAACCCTAAACCCTAAACCCTAAACCCTAAACCCTAAACCCTAAACCCTAAACCCTGAGAGCTCAGAGAGGAAAGAGTCAGATTTCAAGGGCGACGGCGCTCTCAAACGACCAGCAGCGAGGAATGCATCCTACCCTTGTGGAGGAATGCAGGAACCGGCCGACGTAGGCCGACGGTTTAGGGTTTAGGGTTTAGGGTTTAGGGTTTAGGGTTTAGGGTTTAGGGTTTAGGGTTTAGGGTTTAGGGTTTAGGGTTTAGGGTTTAGGGTTTAGGGTTTAGGGTTTAGGGTTTCGCAGGCCGACGCCCGACACCGCGCTTCTGGAGTGTCCGGCAGAGCCCACCACAAGATGATACAGCTTAGGGCTTAGAGGTTGGGAAGGCCAAACATGCGCCTCACTTCAACGCAGGTCTGGCTCAACTGTGAAACATTGGACGCAATGTCTATAAACAAGCCCGCGGGCCGTCTGTGCTGCAACTTAGTCGCGGGCCACTGTCTAAGTATGACAGTTGAGCCCACCGGCAGCCAGGACCTTCGCTGCCACGAGGGTTGCACCTGAACAATCGCACGCCGCCTCACAGCTAGCTGCTCCCAAAGTCATGTGACGCATCGGGGAACACGAAGCCTTTGCACCGTGCCGTCGCCTCGGCCTGGGCCAAGATGAGGCTCAAGGATCCGACTTGCCCCATTTTCAGATAGACTTCCTGTCGTCGCTGGTCCTTCATCAACAGCTCTCTATCTCTGTCGCTGCAAGTCTGGGTAGAGCTGCAAGACCAAGCGGATTCCCTGGACTCCTTGGAGCCCAGGCGAGAGCTTTGCTGCGAGCTCTCAGGTGCGGGAAGTGTTTGGCTGCCACTTCGGCTGTCAGGTGCCTCCCAGGCGCGCACCGGACCCCGGTGAGCTGGGCGACGGGGAGGGACGTTGCTGACCGATCGGCCATGGAGGTTGCCAGGCGTCTTTGGGAAGCTCTGGGAGTCCACGGTCCAATAGCTCCGCGGCCAGACTGTGTCCAAGTACCGCGTCGAGTACGTCCTCTTCCTGCGCCAGGCGCGGACGCGCCAGGCGCGAGGATCAGCCGTCGCAGGATGGGTCTTCTCCATGGCAAGGCACTTGATCAGACAGCTTGAGGCGACGGACCGGTGCTCCTTCCCCCACACGCGCTGCGGCTTGCAATGAGTTCCCCTGCACCCGAGCCCAAACCAGCTACCCTGGCCTCGCCGTGCTTCTGCGGCTCCTTCCGGGCACGAGCCGAAGCCCCAGAACCGCAAACCCAACACGAGCCCTGAAATTTGTATCGTAGGGTAGTTACATTGGGCCCTTCATATGGGCCCTTAGATGACCCTCCAGAAAACCCTTGATTTACACTCTGAAGCCCAGGGCCCATGCTTCAGAACCCTTTCAGGAAGGTGAGGGACCATAACTTTCAGGAATGTAACTACCCTTAGATTCCAGGACTCCCCCGGATCCTACCCCGAGCCGCGCCGCCCTCCAAAACATTGAAAAAGTTGCATTCTTGCAAGACCCAAGGGTTTTTCGGGTTTAGGGTTTAGGGTTTAGGGTTTAGGGTTTAGGGTTTAGGGTTTAGGGTTTAGGGTTAGGGAAAGCTCAGACAAGAATGGAGCTCAGGAGTGTCAGAAAGCGTCCTCAAGCCCCTGGTGGCCTCGGGGCTTTGACAAGTCCATCGAAAAACATCGTGGCATAAGGTGACCCTAAACCCTAAACCCTAAACCCCTAAACCCTAAACCCTAAACCTCAAACCCCAAGCCTTAAGGTACTTCAGTCCATGTCTAAGACCACGCCCCACCTTCTCCAGGGAGGCAAGGGCCTGGACACTTCGAGGTAGCCAGCGGGCTGTGCTCAGAAGGTGGCTGGCTTTGGGGTTTGGGGTTTGGGGTTTGGGGTTTGGGGTTTGGGGTTTGGGGCTTCGGGGTTAGGGTGCAGAGTTCCTCCATTCCCTGCTAACCAACAGTAAGTTTAGGGGCAAACTTAGGGTTGAGGGTTTACGTGCGTCTGATTTCTTTATGGGGGCTTGGGGTGCTCGGATCCTAGAGCACAGTTTCTTCACAAGACTTTGGGGGCCTCCCTTCGCCCACCGCAAGGCCAAACCCTAAACCCCAAAACAGTAAGCCCGCACTGTCGCTAAGCTCTAAACCCCTATACTTTTTAAGGGATTATGTAGGGTACCCCATTCCCTCCATTCCCTGGTAACCAACAGCAAGTAAAGTCACCACGACAGCACCTTCTCCAGCCCGCCGTTAGCGGCTGCCTGGCGCACGGAGCGGATTTACATAACCTCAAACCTTCTGACCTTAAACTCTGTTTTCTTGAGGAGGGACTGCTAAACTACGAACTATTTGCCTAAGAATCCCCAACAAATATATTCCGCCAGATACGACAAGTATAAGGAACATGTTTACTTATTGGGTTTCTTAAGCAAATGGTAGTAAAGCCGTTGTTGGTCTGGGACGGTTGGCCAGAATATCACACAGCCTTCCGGAAATGCAAGAATTTCTTCCTGAAGCCAATACCACCTAAACCATTTCTGAACCCAGATTTTGTTCCAAGGTCAAAGCCCAAACCCAGTGCCCTTGGAGCCTGAGCCCTGAACCCTGCCCTGAATGTCCCTAAACACCGTGTCTGTCCGTCCTCAGCAAGCAGCTTCGCCGCTCGCGCACGGACCTTGAAAACGTCTGGGCCCCAAACCCGTTTGCTACTGGGCTTGAGGACTATATTAGGGCCTAAACCCTAAACCCTAAACCCTAGACCCGGGATCTGGTGTGCTACGGATGCCGAATGGTGGGATTCAGGCTGAGGGTCTGAAGGAGTTCAGGGTTTAGGGTTTAGGGTTTGGGGTTTGGGTTTCACACACACACACACAAAGCCCCAGACAGTCGAACGCCAAACTTTTCTTTAGCCCGGAGAAACCCCAGACCGTCTGTTTGGGGTTTAGTAAATCTGTCCGAGTCCCCTTTTTGCATATTGGCCCCCTTTTACCCCGAAACCCGTTTGGACCTGGAACTGCGGCCCGAGCCGGCCCCAAAACCCTAAACCCTAAACCCTAATCCCTAAACCCTAAACCCTAGTCCCTAAACCCTAAACCCTAAACCCTAATCCCTGGAACCCTAAACCCTAAACCCCCCAAAAAAACCTTTCCGTAGAACCCAGTCTCTGTGGCCCAGTCTCCGTTGCCCTGTCTCTGTGCTCCAAGTTTAGGGGTTAAGGGGTTTAGGGTTTTCTGCCCCAAAGCCTAAACCCTAAACCCTAAACCCTAAACCCTGAGCCCTGAGCCCTAAGCCCTAAGCCCTAAACCCTAACCCTAAACCCTAAACCCTAAACCCTAAACCCTAAACCCGAACTTCTTTGCACTGCCAGGCGGGAGGGTGACAGAAGGAAGGATGCGATCCCCGCGCCTCTTCTCTCGTCTCAGCATCGCCCTTGGGCTTCCGAAAGGTAGGGTTTAGGGTTTAGGGTTTAGGGTTTAGGGCTTAGGGTTTAGGGTTTAGGGTTTAGGGCTTAGGGCTTAGGGTTTAGGGTTTAGGGGTTTAGGGGTTTAGGGTTTAGGGTTTAGGGTTTAGGGTTTAGGGTTTTAGGGTTTTAGGGCTTTAGGGTTTTAGGGCTTTAGGGGTTTAGGGGTTTAGGTTTAAGGTTTAAGGTTTTTTGCCACCTGTCTACCCACAGCACTGCGGGGTTGCTTGGTTGGACTTCAGAAGAACTTGAAGAGGAAGAAGACCCCTCCGAGGGCTTACACTGGCTAACACCTTATCGGGGATGCCAGGGGCGTTTACGGCAGGAAATTGTCGGACCTGACAGGTGTCGCCCTTCTTGCTCAATGTCAGGCCACAACTTTCGCCCGCCATAACCCATGACCAAGAAACCATGACTGAAGTCGTGGTACGGTGTGCTTGGAGGTTCGTGGTACATATTAACCAATTGCTGGGGGCACTTTTCTTGCTGCGGCTTGCAAGCTAAACCCTAAACCCTAAACCCGAAACCCGAGACCCTAAACTGACCCGGCCTTGCTGGTCTTCTTGCTATCCTGCACGGCACACACCCCCTCTCCACAACTGCAAATCACTGAACCTTGCATCTACTGTTGGTTCGTAGGGAATGAGGGAATGAGCCACCCAATATAAGCCCTTAAAGGGTACACATAGGGGGATATGAAGCAGGGTTTATATTTCTTGTACCCCCAAAAGGACACCCAAGGTATACACACACCAATATTAAGAAGGAGCCTTATATACACTCACCAAAAACAGTAATATAAACCCTGCTTCATATAGGGTACTTTCCCTACTAACCGAGCAGGAAGTCTAAGGTGGATCTAGGGGGCCCGTAAAGCCTAAATTCTACGGGTTGCACTCGGCGTTGTGAACCTGAAGGCCGATAGAATTCTTAGGGTTTAGGGTTTAGGGTTTAGGGTTTAGGGTTTAGGGTTTAGGGTTTAGGGTTTAGGGTTTAGGGTTTAGGGTATACTGAACTTGGAACCCTAGCAAAAATTGCTTTTTGCTGTTTCTTAAGATTTAGAGTACCCAAAACAACCAAACATTAAAAGTTATGCCCAAGTATCCCTAAGTCCAAACCAACCCCGATGAGCAAGAGTGACTAGCCACAAAGTCGAAGCACCGCGGAGTCCTCGTGTCCCAGGACGCTTTCCAGGAGTCCGTTGCCAGCCGCCTGGCTTTCCGCAGGCTCGCACTGGGATCCGAAAGATTCCGCAGGAGATTCAAATGAAAGATAGATGCTTAAGCGCGTGTCGCTGCCTGCGTCAGGAGCTGTGCTGCCTTCTGCCGCAGCTGCCACTGCTCCGGCGTGGCCCCCTTGGCCGATCCGAGGCTTTTCGGGCTTCGACACTTGCACTCGCACAGCGCGAACGTTCTCACGGTGGGGGCGTAAAGCTTCTACAGCCTTTTCGAAATCCACATGAGGGGATCCTTAGTTGCTTCCTGGCTTTGGCGAAAGAGAGATGCCCTCCCAGCTCCTGCTCTACGGTGTGTTCAGTCAACTGTGTCTGAGTGAAAAAAACTCACGATTCAGAGTTTAGGGTTTAGGGTTCAGGGTTCAGGGTTCAGGGTTTAGGGTTTAGGGTTTAGGGTTTAGGGTTTAGTGTTGCGTGGTGCGCAAATATTACCATGCAACCGCATCCAACTCACTCGCTGGTGTCATTGCAGACGCAGTGGGGACCCAGTGAAACACTTCAGTACTCAGCCTTCTCTGACTGGCTCCCGGCCCTTTCCATTTGAAGCTCCATGCTATTCTTCGGCTGCTGGGGGGGGCTTCTTCCCATGTCCCCACCTAACCTCATATTACCGGAGGTTTAGGTTTAGGGCTTTGTTTCAAGCCACGCGCCCAGCACTCGCGCGGAGGGTCTTAACTAGGTTAGGATCAACTTCTGTGTCGCGGGATAGTGCCCCACCAAGATCCAACCGCCCTCGCCAGAATAGCTAAAGTACAGCTAGCTCACGACCAGAGCTTTTGCAGGAGAAACCCTATAAAACCCTTAGGGTTTAGAGTTTAGGGTTTGGGGTTTGGGGTTTGGGGTTTAGGGTTTAGGGTTTAGGGTTTAGGGCTCTGAAGCCCTAACTTCAAGGCTCGGAGATCGAGGGCTCGGCGTCGCTGACTTTCACGTCCTGGAGGATCTTCTCCAAGTCGCCATTGTCGGCCGCCTTGTAAAAGAGCAGGGTTTTGGGGTTTAGGGCTTGGGGTTTCTCATATGGGTGTCCCTACTGCTTACCTCTATACTACCCCCCCCCCCTAGGTTCCCCCGTTTGACTCGTCTTAATTATCCCTAAACAGCCTTACGTGATTGTGGAGGGAACCTTGGGGGGGTAGTATAGAGGAGGGTAGTAGGGGAACCCATGAGTTTAGGGGCAACCCTGAACAAGGAACATATCCGAAATCGATAAAACAGCCCATGCGGTCTTAAGGTAGTCTCCCAAATTCAGGGTATTGGGCTCCCCGGGAGTGCTAGTCTTACGCTTAGCTGATGTTTTTTTTTGCTGCTTGGCCTTGTCTAAACCCAGTCTAAGCCCAAAAACCAGATCGGAAGGATCCGATATAGGATCCCGGTGTTGTGCACTGCAAGCCTTTTCGATCCAGGCCTCCTTGACAACTGCCGGTTACTCCCCTTCTCATCCAGACCCAGATGCTAAACACCCTTGCTGAAGTAAGCACCATGCCGTGCATGGCCTAGCATGATGCAGCACCAGCACCACAATGCTACATTCCTCCCCACCAGACTGGACCCTAGCACACAAAGGCACACAAGGGGAAGCCCCCAACCATCAGAAAGCAAACCGTCATGCCAATGCTAAACCCTAAATCCCAAACCCTAACCCCTAAGCCCAAGCCCTAAGCCCTAAACCCTATACCTTATAAACCCTAAACCCTAAACCTAATGAACCCTAAACCCTAAACCCTAAACCCTACTCGCCTGGGTCAGGAGGCCGGCGACTTTGCTCCGGACTTCATCGAACATCTCCTGCAGAAGGGCAGTAGTACACGAGATGCATTTACATGGTGACCTTCTTGGGGCAATCTCAATTGTGGTCCTCAATGGCCGTCCGGTCCTTCTTCACCTCCGTCAAGATCTGCTCGAGGCCGCCAGTGTCCGCAGCCTTCCATCACTGCGTGCCACTGTGAGATCTGCCCTTCGTGGATTCACCATGTGGGGGGTTTGCGATACTTGCGGGTACCTTATTGGGCTCCTTATTATAAGGGGATCCTACTACTTTGGGGTTTATTTTAAGGGGCCCCCGATTTTCGCAAACCCACATGTGTTTGGGAATCACTCACCCCTACAGTAGGCCCTGGGCAGTATTCGCATCTTCATGAGCCGTCGCCTACAGCGCCTAGAGGCAGAGATGCGGTAGACTTGCTGCTACCAGAACGGTGGCAACATTTCGGGTTCATGGGCGTTAAATGAAAGCCCACGTCCTTCTGAATGCCTTGTATCTAGGGGGCAAGCTCCCCCAAGCTACGGCGATACACCCTACAACCTTGCACCACAAAAAGCCCGAAAGCCCGAAGCCCACACGCTGTTACACACCCATGTTGTGCGCCTGAGCCAGGAGGTCTGCCGTGCGCTTCCGCAATGCTGCGAGGTCCTGACAGCAGTTTCAAGAAGGCGTTTGGAGCATACCCTATGATAGTAGTAGATCTTTCAATTTTCTAACATTGTGCACTGGAGGCGTTCTGGTTTAGCATCTTCAACTCCGTGAAAAAACCTCTGACCCCAGGGCCTGGAATTTGGACCCACTACTTGTGAGCCAGTTCACCACATATACCTCGTCCGGTGGTACGAGGTGGGTTCAGGGGTTAGGGCTGACATTGGCCAAAGGGCCTCCCTAGCCTTAACCCCGAACTCTCAGCCTGAAACATGTTAGGGCTAGGGGCTTTAGCCTCTCAACCCTGTGCATGTTCCCTCGATCTCCTGCGGGCTCGGCTGCCGTGGGGCCTCACCATGGGCACCACACAAGTGCGTTCGGGTTCTGGGAGGGGCCTAAACCCTAAACCCTAAACCCAAAACCCTTGAGATTCGGTGAAGGACAACCTCAGCTTGACTAAGGCTTCCGCCCACAACACCAAGCGATTTTCCCAAACCCCGAGCCCGAATCTCCGAAGCTTCATCCAGCATCCCTCAAGGGCCCAAGACCCTAACCCCTCAACCCTAAACACTAAACCCTAAACCCTAAACACTAAACCCTAAACCCTAAACCCTAAACCTTAAACCCTCCAGGCAAGTTTTGAGCCCGGCGCCTGCTGTGCTGCCTCCTCTGCCGCCGTCATGGGCTCGATCTGCCCGGGGCCACAAGCCGTGTTTAGGGTTTAGGGTTTAGGGGTTAGGGGTTTAGGGGTTTAGGGGTTTAGGGGTTTAGGGGTTTAGGGGTTTAGGGGTTTAGGGGTTTAGGGGTTTAGGGGTTAGGGGTTTAGGGGTTTAGGGTTTAGGGTTTGGGTGGCGTAAGGTTTGGCACGCGCTCTCTGCCAGCAGTCCACAGCGCTCCGTTGCTTCCGAGGCCGCGGCACATGTGGCCGAACCCCCCTAAGGTTTCGGGGTTTCGGGGTTTCGCGTTGAGAGTTTAAGGGGTTGAGGGTTTAGGGTTTAGGGTTTAGGGTTAGGGCTTAGGGCTTAGGGCTCAGGGCTTAGGGCTTAGGGCTTAGGGCTTAGGGCTTAGGGCTTAGGGCTTAGGGCTTAGGGCTTAGGGCTTAGGGCTTAGGGCTTAGGCTTAGGGTTTAGGGTTTAGGGTTTAGGGTTTAGGGTTTAGGGTTTTTAGGGTTTAGGTTTAGGGTTTAGGGTTTAGGGTTTAGGGTTTAGGGTTTAGGGTTTAGGTTTAAGGTTTAGGGTTTAGGGTTTAGGGTTTAGGGTTTAGGGTTTAGGGTTTAGGGTTTAGGGTTTAGGGTTTAGGGTTTAGGGTTTAGGGTTTAGGGTTTATTAGAGTTTAGGGTTTAGGGAACTCCGGAACACCTAGGGAATTCCTTCGGCAGAGTCCGGGGGTAACCTCACCCCCCTCCAGTCCAACAGACCGCTGGTTACCGCCTGACCTTAAGGCCCTAAACCCTAAACCCTAAACCCCTAAACCCTAAACCCTAAACCCTAAACCCTAAACCTTGTCTGCCTCGGGCTCCTTCTCCACTTGAGGAGTCGGACGCGGCATGGTCCGCAGGGCAGTCACCAAGGCATCCGCCTCCTCGGAACTCTGAGACTTCGGCTTGCATTCTTGGGTTTGAGGTTTAAGGTTTAGGGTTTAGGGTTTAGGGTTTCGGGTTTCGGGTTTCGGGTTTAGGGCTTTGGGGAGGGGTCAGGGGAGGCATCGACCTCGGGCTCGGTCTTCATGGCGGTGCAAGTGCTGCCCCGAAAAACAAAAAGCGGTTTTGATTACTTGAGGGCGAGGGGGCCAAGGATTCAAAACGGCTGGACCCTGAGATGCTCGCAAGGTCGCCATCATCAAAGCCGTCCTTGGTGGGAAACGAGCGACTCTTTCGGGCCGGGCTCCAGAATGCCGGGGTTCACAAACCCTGCACCCTAAACCCGTTCGCATCAGGCTTGCGTAGTCTCCCCCTAAACCCTAAACCCTAAACCCTCAAGCTTGGCCCATGGACTCATGGATTCCTTCCAGATCACAGCGTGTGGAAGGTTTCAATGTGCCAGACGTTTCACCAAGTATGTCTTACGCTTCAATGTCATCAGTACTACACGGGCTCATTCGCTGGGTGAAGTTCCCTAGTTCCCTTCGCAAATTCTCGCAGCTGCATAAAGGGTTTATAGGGGTCCAGAGGGTCCATTTCTAGCACCCTTCTGGAGTTTGGCACCCCAAAACCATACTGAAGAAATTGGGTTTTTGGTGCCTACTTCCAGAATGATACTACCAAGTCAACCCTGTGGGTTTAGGGTTTAGGGTTTCGGGCTTAGGGCTGAGGGCTTAGGGGCTTAGGGTTTAGGGTTTAGGGTTTAGGGTTTAGGGTTTAGGGTTTAGGGTTTAGAGTTTAGGGTTTAGGGTTTAGGGCTGCCAAGAAACCGCAGGCGGCGGGGGCGGGGGCAGGTCCGAGAAGTACTGCGCGCCTGCGCAGACGAAGACTTTAGGGTTTAGGTTTAGGGTTTAGGGTTTAGGGTTTCGGGTTGAGGGTTTCGGGTTTAGGGTTTAGGGTTTAGGGTTTAGGGTTTAGGGATGCGGGCCGAGGTCAATCCCTAGAGCCGAACTCATGCAGGCAGCCAGGTCCGCCCTTTTTAAGCCCTTCTGGCAGAATGTACTGAAAAACAAGTTTAGGGTTTAGGGTATAGGATTTAGGGTTTAGGGTTTAGGGTTTAGGGCTTGAACCCCAAAAGAAATGGTAAAGATGAGGGCAACTTGGCTGCACTCAGGAGGGTAGCTAGAAATTAAACTTTTAGCTGCCTTACTAAGAAACCCAATAAACCCAAAAAAGGTAAGGATCTAAAGTTACGGTAAAGTACCACAAAGGCAAATCCCGGTCTACCTCGATTCCTCAACGACAGCCTGAACCCGAAGCCACCCCGCGATGCCCTTTCACACCCCCGCACAGGCCGTGAACCCTACAGCCCTAAATCTGTTGAAACCGAAGCCTTCAGTCTAGAAAAAACCCTAAACTATTATAACCCCTCCCTACCACTATAAGGGACTGTTAGTATAGGGGGGAACATCCCAACCCAAACCCTAAACCCCAAACCCCTAAACCCCAAAACCCTAAACCCCAAACCCTAACCCTAAACCCCAAAACCCTAAAACCCTAAACCCCAAACCCTAAACTCCTAAACCCAAAACCCTAAACCCTAAAGCCCACAACCTTAGGGCGCATTGGAACTGCCACTGCACCTGACGTGTCGGCGGCATCCTGCAAGGCCTGTTTGAGGGTGATTAGGGACTCTTAGGGCTTTAGGGTTTAGGGCTTAGGGGCTTCAGGGCTTTAGGGTTTAGGGTTTAGGGTTTAGGGTTTAGGGTTTAGGGTTTAGGGTTTAGGGTTTAGGGTTCAGGGTTTAGGGTTTAGGGTTTGGGCTCTCTCACGGTCATCTCACGGGTGCCGGAGCATCGCAGCCTCGTGCAGTTAGCACGCCCCGAGAAAAAACACACTGAAACCCTAAACCCCTAAAGCCTAAACCCTTGTGCGATTTTTGAGGGGTGAGGCGGCTGAGGACTCAGGCAGAGGAGGGGTTAAGCGGGGTTTGTGGACACCTCCGGCCAAAAGCCTAGGGTTTAGGGTTTAGGGTTTAAGGGTTTAAGGGTTTAAGGGTTTAAGGGTTTAAGGGTTTAAGGGTTTAAGGGTTTAAGGGTTTAAGGGTTTAAGGGTTTAAGGGTTTAAGGGTTTAAGGGTTTAAGGGTTTGGTTTAGGGTCTAAATTTTAGGGTTGAAGGTTTAGGGCTCAGGGTTCGAAGGGGCTTCCGAAGTGCCCCACCTCCTGCAGTGAGCCATCCTCGAGCTTGGAGTACATAGCCAGGCGCACCCTGGCGGGTACTGATCCCTAAACCCTAAACCCTAAACCCTTTTTTTGGCGCTTCAGGGTTTAGGTTTTACGTAGGGTTTAGGGCTTAATTGGGGCCACTTCAAACGCCAAACAGCTAACCCAGCCTTTGATTCAACGCGGTTTCGGGTTTAGGGTTTAGGGCTTAGGGTTTAGGGTTTAGGGATTAGGGTTTAGGGTTTAGGGTTTAGGGTTTAGGGTATAGGGTTTAGGGTTTAGGGTTTAGGGTTTAAATTAGGGTTTAGGGAAAGATCCAGCTCCTGGCCTGTCTTTCAGAGATCCCAGCTCCTCTTCCTGGCAGAACATGGGCGGTTTCCGCAAATAGGGGTTGCACCCCTTTGTTTTCAGGAAGCGGGCGGGGGGGGGGGCTTGCCACAACAAGGCTTTAAAACCTGAACCCTTTTTGAACCCAGACTCTGCACGTCAGCTGGCACGATGACAATTGCATGGACGTACTTCCCCTGAACCCTAAAACCTAAAAACCCTAAACCCTCACCCTAAACTAGGATCGGGTGCTTTGGGGTTTTGGGGCTTTGTGAAATTAAGCTTTATACGGGAGGTTCAGTTCAAGCAACTCAATCAATTGCGCCAATGGCCCTAAGGCCCTTAGACCCTAGGACTGGGATGTCCCTTATACTAACAGGGTTTAGGGTTTAGGGTTTAGGGTTTAGGGTTTAGGGTTTAGGGTTTAGGGTTTGGGGTTTAGGGTTTAGGGATTCTAGTACCCCCTAAGATCATGCCTATTAAGGACTGTTAGAAAAAGGGGGAACATCCCAACCTAAGACCCCAAATCCCTAAACCCTAACCCCAAACCCTAAACCCCAATAACCTAAGACCCCAAAAACCCTCAACCCGAAACCCCTAATAACCTAAGACCACCCTGAAACCAGGCTGCCTCGTTCCCCTCTGCAAGAGTCTCGAGCTCTTGGCGAGGCGTCGCCGTCGCCTCCCGCATCATCGCGGATAGCACCTCCTGGACGTGATGCCCCAAAGAAGACAGTAATATAATCATCTTGTATATACTGACACGTCCTTAATGGGGATTAAAGGAGGGGGTACTATAATCCCTATTAAGGACTGGAAGTATAAGGGTAGTACTAGAATCATCTAATCATCTAAGAATCTAATTATATTCTAAGGTAGTGGTATATGAATGTGCTTGACGAGAGGTGTAATCAATAATTGAAGAATTGAATGACAGTGATAGCATCAGTTTTGTTCGGGATTATAGGGTTTAGGACTTCGGGGTTTTGGGTCCCGGGTTTCGGGCAAGCTGGGCCTTTGGACAACCCAGCCCCCGTGGTTCTTCGTGGGATACGAGGGACTTAGGGCCCTACATATACTCTTTTTGGGATGACATAGGGTACCTCATTCCCCCATCCCCTACTCAGAACCAGCCAGCCAAGCTTGCCGGGCCTGTGATAAGTCTTCACTCCCCTCCGTCGTCACTATGCCCGAGAAGACCTGGCGCCAAGGAAATACCCGACTTCCTCCGCCCGAGCGCGCGCACTGGGAGATTCATGTGGGTACTTATAAGTATAACCTGAAATTCATGTGGGCATATCTGTAGGGTAACTAGGCTATCACCCTATTTAGGCCCTTAGCACCCCGTAAGAACCCAATGAAGCTTCAAGTCGCCACCCCTCTGCGTGGAGCTCATCAAGCTTGGGCTGCGACGCTGAGCAACGAGGTGCGGCTCTCACCACGTGCCTGCAATGACCGCCCCGGAATCGTTTAGGGTTTAGGGTTTAGGGTTTAGCGTTTAGGGTTTAGGGTTTAGGGTTTAGCTTTTAGGGTTTAGGGTTTAGGGTTTAGGGTTTAGGGTTTAGGGTTTAGGGTTTAGGGTTTAGGGATCAGAATGTCGAAGCTTGGTGGAACAACAATCTAAGGAACAACCTAACCCCATACCCCTTAACCTATAAAAGGAGAGAATATAAGCAAGGATTCTACCAGACCCCTGATTGAATACCTTCTTAAGGCTATGACCCAAGGGGTATGTTGAACGTTCCTTCGAAACAACTGGCCTCTGCCGCCGACAGCACCGAGGTAAGGATGGGAAACAGCTGGTCCTGGCATTTCCGAGCTGCTTGTGACAGGAGAGATGCCCAAGTCTATACACCTCAACTCCAGGGAGTACTTCCCAAACCACACACTGGCTGAACCCTAAACCCTAAACGCTAAACCCTAAACCCTAAACCCTAAACCCTAAACTAGGTGAGAAGGGACTTCGGGTTTAGGATGTCGGGTTCCCTGGTGTGATGCGGCCCTCCCAACCCTCTCGGGAGCGCACGGAGTCTGCAGTCAGCCTGAGACAGAAAAATCCGCCAAAGACCCCCCCGTGCCCTAAACCCTAAACCCTAAACCCTAAACCCTAAACCCTAAACCCTAAACCCTAAACCCAATTGCAATCAAAGGGTGAGTTCAAAAAGTGTGGGCACTGTCGCGCCCTCCTGGGGCCTCAAATTGCTGTATGTGGCAGAGGAGTTCATGGAACGAAGAGACTCCATTTAGCTCAACCTCCACATACTGCATAATGCCCTTGAACCCTTGAACTTTTCCAGGAAGCGCGCTTGAGAAACCCCCATGTCTCAAGCAAGGCTCAATACCTCTCCACCCGAACCTCAAGGGTCCTTACTTCCGATGACCTACGAGACATTTTCTGGCAGTTTGCCGTTCCTCCCCATTAGGGACTTAGGCTTCCCGTTCCTCCCGTCGAGCTTCTTGCCCTGAAGCCCCCCAAAGTCCCCCCCTTCACCCTGAACCCTAAACCCTTCTTGCCTCAGGGCCCCGGTCTATAAACCCTAAAGCCCTAAAACCCTAAACGCTAAACCCTAGAACCCGAGATCCTACATCCCTAACCCCAGAAGCTTTCGGGGTTCCAAGGTCTTGGCGTTGTGATTTGCTGCTCTGCGATGGCCAACCGCAAGGCTACCTCCATGCAACTCGCTGCTCTCTTTGGGGCTGCAGACTTCGGGCTGGGTTGTAGCAGCCGGAGGGGTTTGGGGTTGTGGGCTTAACATCAATTTCGGTTTGGGGTTTACATACTTGGAGGTGCATGGTACTTATTCACCAATTATACCTGTACTTAAAACCCACCCATAAGCCCCTTTAAGTGCCCTAATATGGAGACATGTACAGTCATACGTACAGTTTATAATCGGTTAATAATTCGGTACCATGAACCTCCAAGTAGGGTTTTGGGGCTCGGGGTGGCCGCACGCGTTTCCGTCCTTGCCTCGTGCGGCTGGAGGTGACGCGTAACGTTTAGGGTTTAGGGTTTAGGGTTTAGGGTTTAGGGTTTAGGGTTTAGGGTTTAGGGTTTAGGGTTTAGGGTTTAGGGTTTAGGGTTTAGGGTTTAGGGTTTTTCATACGGTGGTCTGGGCTTTGTGCTTCTCACGTCTGTCGACGAGTCGCATTTGCATGATTGATTGTCGTATGGGAAATTTGTAAGTTTCATGACCACATTATGCCGTTTGTCACGATAAGCATAGAATCACGAAAATGCCTACATTAGAGTTTGCACGTGAAATTAAGGTCCACGGGGGCCCCCGATGGCTTTTTGCTTTGTTCGCGTTTTGAGGAGGTTTGGTAAGGGCATCGGCGGAATCCGAAACCCTAAACCCTAAACTCTAAATCCAATAAGACCTAAACCCCGAATCAAGGGTGAAGTTTCGGAAAGGCCTCCTCCAGTGCCGACAGGATCTCTTCATCCGTGGCAAGGAAGGTGTCCATGTTCGAGATCCGGAAGTAGCCCTCTACCTCATCAATGGCTATAGCATGCTTGGGTTGAGGCCGGTGTCTCTGAAGCCCGCACTGATTGGCGTCATGCTCCAGAATCCCTAAACCCGAAGCCCTAAACCCAACACGGTTAGCCCAGACCCCCTCAAGCTGCTGCATGCCATGCACTGTTTTTTGCGGGGCAAATTCTCCGTCTTGAGGACAATGATCTCAGCGTTTGGGGACGCGGCCTTTTGCCCAGAGGCCAGCGTGGAGACGGGCTCCACCTGGTGCCAGTGTCTCTTGGGTGTTTGGGGTTGGGATGTTGCCCCTTATACTAACAGTCCTTAATAGGGATTATAATAGGGAACACTATAATCCCTATCAAATAAGGACTGTTAGTATAAGGGGGAACATCCCAAGTTTGGGGGGTCTTATAACCGCCATAGTATGCCATTCGAAGGCGTCTTTAATGGGACCCATTCTGGGCATCAGGCGACAGGGCTGGAGGCCGAGGTTCTAGGCTGGGAGGAAGAGCGACGATCTTCAGGTCTTGTTTCGACCCATGAAGCCCTTAATGCCCTCAAGGAGGCCCTTACAGCCTTCCCCGACACCCCCCCCCCCCACCGCCTTCCCACAAAAAAAGAAAGCGCGCACCAAAAGCAAAGAAGAACCCAAAAAAACAAAGCGGAGTTGTAGCCACATAGCAATGAGGACACGGCCCCATTACTTTGTATGCCATTCCCGAACCTGAATGCACCCCCACCACCCGAATGTCAACTCCTATAATAGTGTTCCCTTATGGTCCCTCTATAATTATACTAGAATACCCCCGCCAAAAGCCTACTTCTAACTTCTAATTATTAAGGGCCCGATACTAAAACTCTCAAGCAACCCCAAACCCCAATCCAAAAGGTTCGCAAGAACCCTAAACCCTAAACCCTTTTGCCTAAACCCTAAACCCTAAACCCTAAACCCTAAACCCTAAACCCTAAACCCTAAACCCTAAACCCTAAACCCTAAACCCTGGCCACCTTCACACGGCGCAAGCCAGCCCATGACCTGCCCCCGAAAGGTGCGCGAGCGTGTTGGGCAAGAGCATGAGGTTTCGGGGTTTGGGAAATTTTGGGGGTTTAGGGTTTAGGGTTTAGGGTTTAGGGTTTAGGGTTTAGGGTTTAGGGTTTAGGGTTTAGGGTTTAGGGTTTAGGGTTTAGGGTTTAGGGGTTAGGGTTTAGGGTTTAGGGTTTAGGGTTTAGGGTTTAGGGTTTAGGGTTTAGGGTTTAGGGTTTAGGGTTTAGGGTTTAGGGTTTAGGGTTTAGGGTTTAGGGTTTAGGGTTTAGGGTTTAGGGTTTAGGGTTTAGGGTTTAGGGTTTAGGGCCAGGGTTTCGGGCTTCTCCCCCATGATTTGTAGGAAGGGCCGAGAATAGGCCGGGTTTTTTGGGCTTCAGGGTTGCGTGCTGCTTCTCGGGCTCCACGTTTTCTTACGACTTCCAGCTTTCAACCCTAAACCCCAAACCCCAAACCCTAAACCCTAAACCCCAAACCCTAGACCCTGAACCCTTTCTTCGACCCGTGGACTGAGGTCGGCGCCAGCACACTGATGCACACTTCTCTCCAAGACTCGTTGCTTGAGGAGAACCCTAAGCCCTAAACCCTAAAACGGCCGTAGAATCCTTCAACCCTGACGGGTTGGGAGGGGATCTTCAGGGTTTAGGGTTTAGGGTTTAGTGTTTAGGGTTTAGGATCTAGGCTTTGCGTCACACTCCAGCCACTATCTGTCACGCAACTAACCCAAAATGGCGTCGGGTTTAGGGTTCACCCTTGCGATTGAATGATGCGTTCTGTTCCCATATGGCAGATGTTGTTTCTGTGATAACGCTAGAAACTTGAACAGTTTAGAAACTTTCTTTGCCGTCCTGCTAGCATGGAGGTAGGGTGCAGGGCCTACTTTGGAGGTTCATGGGCACGTACAGTAGGTTCTAAGTAGGTCAACTACAGTTATAACCTTGTGTAGGGCCCTTCTAACCCTACTTACAAATGACAAGTACCTATGAACCTCCAAGTAGGGAATCTGGTAAGATGATACTTCATCATACCCGATGGTGGAACGCGTAGGGTCTGGCCAGCGCTGACTGCGAAAACCCCAAACCCAAAACCCCCCAAAACCCAAACCCCTAAACCCGCAGACCCCTAGACCCTAAACTCTAAACCCCTTGTGCAGCTGAAGCCCTAAACCCCTAACCCTTAACCCCCAACCCTAAAACCTAAACCCTAAACCCTAAACCCTAAACCCTGAACCTCCCTAAGCCCTTTCATGTCACCTCCAGCTTCCCGCCGCACTGCTGGGGTGGGACGCCTGGGCCACCAACCCGGGGCGCTGCTTAGGGTTTAGGGTTAGGATTTAGGGTTTAGGGTTTAGGGTTTAGGGTTTAGGGTTTAGGGTTTATGGGTTTAGGGTTTAGGGTTTAGGGTTTAGGGTTTAGGGTTTAGGGTTTAGGGTTTAGGGTTTAGGGTTTAGGGTTTCGCAAACACCCAAGGTTTAGGGCTCGAGCTTTTCGGTTGTTTAGGGTCTTTGCTGGTTTTGCTTGAAGGGTTTTGGGTGGAACTGGGAAATTTGCTTGTTCAGGATTTTGAGGATTTTGTTTCAGGGTTGAGGGTTTCCCTAAACCCTAAACCCTAGACCCTAAACGCTAAACCCTAAACCCTAAACCCTAAACCCTAAGAGATATAGTATCATGTCGGCACCACTCCGGTATCAAGGAGATCCAGGAGTAGCCTAGGAATAAACAGGGCACCCTTTTTGGTTTGAAGGGGATTCTTAGGGAACCTACACCCTAAAAGAAAGGGCCTACTCAGGGTCCTAGGGTAAGTTGTTGAACCCTAAACCCTAAACCCTAATTCCTAAACCCTAAACCAAGTGTTTGGGGGTTTAGGTTGGGTCGGCATGTGGGACGCCTCTGTCCGAGACTCTTCCTTCTACTTGAAGGCTCGTGGGTACTTATGAGTGCCCTAAATAAGATACCCTAAACCCTAAGCCCTAAACCCTAAACCCCAAACCCCAAAACCCGGTTGCCCAAGTTCCAGCCTTACCTGATAAGTACCCATGAACCTCCAAGCCAAGCCCTGCCACCTCCATGGCTGCCAGCCGCGGCAACTTCAGCAGCACACTGGCCTCGGGCCCGGCTACTGAGCTGCTATAGCTGGGTTAAGGGTTTAGGGTTTAGGGTTTAGGGTTTAGGGTTTAGGGTTTGGGGTTTGGGGTTTAGGGTTTAGGGTTTAGGGTTTGGGGGGAGAGGGGGAGCTTTGTAGCCCAGCAGCCATAAACTTTTTGGGCGGGCTACCTTTTTATAAGGAAACCCAGAAACAAAAAAATATGGAGGTCAAGAGCACCACTGTGTTACCAAGGGCGTGGGATGGTCATCGTGTCTTAAAGCCCACGAGAGGAAAGAGGCCCATCTTTACTGAGTAAATAGGGTGTAACAAACCCCGCCCATCTTAGTCTAGAGTTTAAGGTTTAGGGTTTAGGGTTTAGGGCTTAGGGCTTAGGGCTGAGGGCTGAGGGCTTAGGGCTTAGGCCTTAGGGCTTAGGGCTTAGGGCTTAGGGCTTAGGCCTTAGGGCTTAGGGCTTGGGGTTTACTTGTAGGTCGTAAGCCTCTTCTGGAGGTGGATGCGTGTGGGGACTGCAACCACGGATAGGATTGGGTTGATGTGGGCTCAAGCAGCCAAACCTTCACTGCGTCCGCAAGGGAGGTAGGTATCTACGGAACCTTAGGGAAGCTTACGGAGCTTCTGGGAGCAGTGGGGAGTAACCTTGCGTTACATACCACCCTTGAACCCTAGACCCTAAACCTTACATCCCCCCGAACCCCCGTCTTTGAAGGACCCTACAGAAGATGGTCAAGTCGACAGAACCGGCTTGGGCCCGGAAAGCTGTGCGGCGGAAGCCCAAACAACCGCAACAACACCAAAGGAAGCACACCAAGGGAAGCCCCTGGTTCTTAGTAGGGAATGAGGGAATTAAATAGGGTCCTATATATACCCTTTTAAGGGATTCTATAGGGTACCTCATTCCCTCATTAAGAAACAGCCAAAGGAAGCCCCCGGCGTGCAGGGCAGCGCCCAGACCTCGATACGGCGGATTCTTGAGGTTCGTTGGGGCTTAGGGTTTAGGGTTTAGGGTTTAGGGTCTAGGGTCTAGGGTCTAGGGTTTAGGGTTTAGGGTCCTGCATGGCTGACCTGACCCCGACTGTGGAGTAGACCCTGGAAAAAAGTATATACATTTTGGGTATTAAATATCTATAATGGGAATCCAGGACCAAAAGCAGTATTCAAGTATCGTACTCCAAAACCCAATGACGTCCACACAGCAGGTTTCAAGACGTGAAGTGCTTCGGGTTGACCCTCATAGCCGTTGCTTGGCGTCACCACGGCCCCCGTGCATCAGGCGGTCCGACTCATCATTGCAAGTGAAGAAGGTCAGCGCGCCAGTGGCAGCACAAAAATCGCCCATTGCCTTTTTGTGGGCATATGCCGCGGCGTGCCCTGCACGACTTCGGGTCGTGTGGGTTGCCCACATCAAGACCCGCAGCCGTAGCTGTCCTCTTCGCGGACATGAGCACCAAGCTTTGTTCCTCACAACAACCCTTTGAGCCACGTTGCTTGAGCAGGAGGGCTGTTCTTGCCACCCGCGCCTAGCTGTAGGGTTTTTGGGTTCAAGGCTTGCTTTTGCGGTTTCGGGCCTTCCTGGAAGCAGCGTGGTGCTGAGTTGTCATGACGCGCTTGTGGGGCCTGGGTTTTTACCCTAAACCCGAAACCCTAAACCCTAAACCCTAAACCCTTAACCCTAAACCCTAAACCCTAAACCGCCGGCAGCACTCCAAAGAAGCTGAGGCCAAGCACGGCCGAGGTCGGAGGTCAAGTAGCCCAATCGTTCCGAGACAGCAAAGGCCTTCTTCTGCAACCACACCAACGCACTCACACGCAGACAGTCCAGGAATGTCCAGGATGGGCTATTGGACCCCATAACCCCCTTAAAACAGGCCCTTTATAGGGTTGATTATGGGGATTACAACCCTAAACCCTAAACCCTAAACCCTAAACCCAAAGCCCATCCTGGGTTGTGAGGGGTTTCAGGTGAACCCCGTGTGCTGCGGTTGGCAGCCGCTCCGCCTGGTCCTGTCCGGGTCTGCGCCGCCGAAGAATCTCCGCGAGGCCGTCCAGGGCGCGAACCAGCATCCTGCTTTGGGTCATTTGGGGGTTTTCGACCATAGGGGGTACCCTTTTTGGGGATCCTATTAATTGGGATCCTTTTAATTGGGGAAAGACCCCTTCTTTCTTTTTCCAGGAAATTTCATCAAGGCTCATCTCTGGCAGACTCTTCATGGTCTTGCCTAAGAGTGTCTTACCACCTACCTGACAGCTGCAGGGATCAAGGGACGTTCAACAGCACATCACGAAACCGTGCATCTCACACAGGCCAGGCCTGTATGCTGTGTTTAACCCGTCGCCCGGAGCGACGGAAAGCACCGTCAGGTGTTCCTGGCAAGGTTGTGCCGCGCACATGAAGGCATTGGTTGGCGAAGACACTAGAGCCCTCAACCGCCACAACTCTCAAACCTGAAAGGCTCAGAAATAAGACATGTTGCGAGAATGGTCATGAACGAAGATGTTCGCAGTGTTAGTCCTGCTCAAAATGTGGATTTGGGAACCCTAAACCCTAAACCCACCTGGCGGTTCGTCCACAGAGCCAGGTCGCGGTCGGCGGACGCGAAGACCTCTCCACCAAGGTTTAGGGTTTAGGGTTTAGGGTTTAGGGTTTGGGGTTAGGATTTTTCTCTGGGGGGCCGGGGAAGGGTGGGCCAGAGGGGGCGGGGGGGGGGGGTGCGGGGAGAGAAGGGGGGGAGGTCATTTTTCAAATTTCTATGTGAGGAAGCGTGAAAACCCCCTATCCCGAAAGATGTCCCTGAAGTATTGTTAATATAGTTTTATCGAGCATGGATACTGTTCTGAACGTTATCGTTCTTTTTTGCTCTCATCGTTGTATCGAGCAACACGCACATCTGGTCAACTGGGGCGCTGCTCTTTACTTTTCAATACAAGGGGTTTTATCATCCCTCATGTGTTCTACAGGGATATATAGGGAGGAAAGTGAATTTGTTCGTCTCCTTCTTTCCCGGTAAACCTGTGCTTTCCTTATAACCCTAATAGACACAAGATCGTTCATACTACGAAGGAGGCCATAGTAACAGGGCGAACCATCAAAGACGACATTGTCTTGACTTCACCCTAAACCCTTAGCCCCAAACTCTAAATTTCGCTGGCAAAACATTCACAAAACCTTAAACCCAAGACCCTAAATCCCCAGACCCTAAACCCCTAAACCCTTTCAACCTTAAATCAAAACCCCCCCCCCCCCCCCCCCCCCAACACCTAGGGGCCCAAAGGGCCCCCCAAACCCCGAAACCCGAGGCGCCAGCCCCTCGGCCGTGTGGCCAGTTGTCAAAGCTTCCGCTGGCCTTGGGTTCGACTTTGGCAACTTGGGGGTGGGGTCCTAGGGTTCCAGGGTTTTAGCGGTCAGGGGTTTAAGGTTTTAGGGCCTAGGGTTTCAGGGTTTAGGGGTTTAGAATCTTAGGGTGTAGGGCTTAGGGTTTGAGGGTTCTTGGGTTTTAGCGGTTGAGGGTTTCAGGTTTCCGGGTTTCAGGATTGTAAGGTGTAAGGTTTAGGGAGAGCCGCTGATAGACGGAGACTCGGACCAGGCGGCGACACTCGGAGCCTTTTGCAAAAAAGGAGTTTAGGGCTTTGGGGTTTTAACGTTTAGGGTTTGAAGATTGCAAGGTCTAGCTTAGCATCTGTGGGGTTACCAGGATGGGCTATTAGACCCTCTAACCCCTGAAAAAGGCCCTTTATAGGGTTCATTATGGGGATTATATGGCCGAATAGCCCATCCTGGTAGCAGGGTTTAGGGCTCGGCGCAGAAGGGTTTAGGAGAGGCTCTTTGATTTCGGCTTCGAGTTTCTGGAGGGCGTCTCCAACACGCGAAATGATCAACTCCAAATTCAAAGCTGCGGTTTGGGGTTTAGAGTTTAGGGGTTAGGGGTTAGGATTTAGGGTTTCTGCTTAGGGTTTAGGGCTGCAAAAAGTTTTTGCGCCTTACAAGCCCTCAAGGCTGAGCCCTTTTTTTGGACCCCGCGAGCTCTGCCGTCCCAGCAGCCCTCATACCCTAAACCCTGAACCCTGAACCCTAAACCCTAAACCCTAAACCCTAAACCCTAAGTTTGTTTTTGGGGGGGTTCGATTACTCCCTGAAGCCCTGGCCAGCGCGGCTTCATCCTTTGGAAGGCCGAAGTGGAGCCCGGCCGCCTTGAAAGGGTTCAGGGCCTTTTTGGGCTTAGGGTTTAGGGTTTAGGGTTCAGGGTTTAGGGTTTAGGGTTCAGGGTTTAGGGTTTAGGGTTTAGGGTTTAGGGTTTAGGGTTTAGGGTTTAGGGTTTAGGGTTTAGGGTTGAGGGTTGAGGGTTCCCCAAATTTTTGTAGGCTTAACGTTTTTGGGTTTAGCGGGTTTTATAGGGCTTAGAGGGTTGAATAGTGTTTAGAGGGTTTAGAAGGTTTTTGCGCCTTTTTGGGTTTGGGGTTTTCGGGTTTGGGCTTCGCCTAGCCACTTAGCCGGATGTACCGTGCTGCAGGGTTTCGGGTTGACCGGGATGGAGAGGTGTCAGTCGCAGCCTTCATTGACGCTTGTGAATTAGCCCAACCCTTTTTTCCCCCTTACTCCCTAAGATTGAATACACCCAATATACTATAATACTACTATAAGGGGGTATTTCAAACGGGGGGGAGGGGGGTGGAGGGGGGGGTGAAATTTGGGGGGAGGGATTGCCCGGCATGGGCAAAAAAACAGTCGGGGTTCTGATGCGTCCGTGGAAATGGCCCCCAACTTAGAGAACTCCTCATAGCTATGGGGGTTTACGAAAATGGGCCCCCCCCCCTATTTTCGTAAACCCCCATACAGCACAAGACTCAAGTGGACTCAACTCTGAACCCTAGTTCCTGAGTAATCTGGGCCAAAGGAAACGGGTTACCTGCTCAATTATGGTAGGACCCTATATCCCCCAAAAGGTTACGGGTCACCTACACAGCAACTAAGGAATTCCTCCTTCCGAATTCAAGCAATCCATTTCGGAGCCAACAACCCTACACCTCCGCACCCAAAGAAGCAACTGCTCCCAAGGCATACTTTTTACTCTCTACATGAACCTGTGGCCCTCGAGGGCCCAGCTTCGTCCAGGGTTCGGCAACTTGGAACCAGCCTTCAGCGACCTACGACCCTTTCAGGTGGTAGACCATGGAACGATTGCTCAAACGGAATGGTGGCTCAGAGGATGGAGGAGTGATGCGCAGTGGACCGTTGAAGAGTTCGTCGCAGATACCGCCGAAGACGAGGTGGCGCTGCGAGGCACGTCACCGTGGCACGGGAGGCTCGCTGGGAGCTCCTCGGACCGAGGCCGCGGAGGGGTGCAACACCGCTTCCGCGGCCGCGGCTTCAGGAGCCCCCAGCGAGCCTCCATCAGAAAGATGCCGAGCACCCCCAGCTAGTTGCAGTCACCAGCCGGGCGCATCCTGCGAGCCGTGGACTGCGATGTGAGTCGTCCATCCCCAAGGACATGTCGTGCTCCAGCGCCGGACCTCGTCCCAAGATGTTGCCTCCACTGTCGTACCCGCCAAGAAAAAGGAGCAGCCTTCGGCATTGGAGCCACCACTCCGAGATCTACCAGGATGGGCTATTAAACCCTATCACCCCTTAGAACCCCCTAAGAAGGCCCTTTTATAGGATTGAGTATGGGGACTATTAGGCTGAATAGCCCATCCTGGCGCGACCCTAAGGGTGATGATTCACGGAATGGTGGCTGCTTCCTCTCATGGCTGGACAAAACGCGTGAGCAGGCGTGACTACTTGGAGGTTCATGGGTTTAGGGTTTAGGATTTAGGGTTTAGGGTTTAGGGTGTAGGGTGTAGGGTTTAGGGTTTAGGGTTTAGGATTTAGGGTTTAGGGTTTAGGGTTTAGGGTTTAGGGTTTAGGGTTTAGGGTTTAGGGTATAGCCCCTATGATAACTGTACTTAGAACCTACTTAGAGGACGTCTCATTCGGGTTCTAAGCACCCATGAACCTCCCAGTAGACGGATGACACTGAAGGGACATGGAGCCTGTGACATCCATCCTGCGGTCCCCGCATCAAAAGAAGCGCAGGAAACTCATCAAGCACTCGAGAACCAGCACAAGAGCCGAGCAACCTCCACACCTACTGTATAGGGTTTAGGGCTGCGATGTTCCCCGATGTACTGACATTAAGGACTGTTAGTAGAAGGCGGAACATGCCAAGGTTTAGGGTTCAGAGGGTTTAGGAAACACTCTGGGGGGGCTTGAGGATTCAGAAACGTTTCCAATCCAAAAAGACACCCGCCAGACCTTGGATTATCTCAAGCAACTTTTCTTCCTTAGAGAAGGCTGGAATGCGCTAAACCCCAAACCCTAAACCCGAGACCCTCAACCCTCAACCCTAAACCCTAAACCCCAAACCCTAAACCCTAAACTTTCTCTGGGGTTCCTGAAGGCCTTTCCAGCAAAGCTTGGCGGTGATTGTCCGATTCGACACGGGGATTTTGGGCTTAGAGGTTCGAGGCAAGGCTTCGGATGTTAGGCTTTAGGGTTTAGGGTTTAGGGTTTAGGGTTTAGGGTTTAGGGTTTAGGGTTTAGGGTTTAGGGTTCCAAGGTCTCGGGGCGACATTTTTGTGACATGGTGGCTGTCTGAGCGGCGCCGCGCTCAAGACAAAATCCCTCTTGCGCACGTTCGAAAACAGATCCCTAAACCCTGAACCCTGAACCCTGAACCCTAAACCCTAAACCCTAAACCCTAAACCCTGAACCCTGAACCCTGAACCCTAAACCATCCGCCCGCTGCTCTTACCCTCCATTCCTCTCGACCCGTGCGGCCGCAAAGCAAGCAATCAGGGTTTAGCCAAAACCCTTTTCCCTCAACACTAAACCTTGATGAAGGGTCTTGAAGTCCATGGTTCTGAACTTTGGTCTGCCGGGCCTGCAAACGCGCCTCCTCAAACTCATCCATGCCGCCTGGGGCATTTCTTGCGAGGGGTTGAGGGGTTGAGGGTTTAGGGGGCTTTGCGGGGGTTTTAGACGGTTTAGGGGGTTTAGGGGGGTTTAGGAGTTTAGGGTTGAAGGGTTGAGGGGCTTCAGGGTCTAGGGTTTAGGCTCACCACACAGCAGAGCATAACAGCAAGGGAGTCATGCAAAGTCCCCCCCCCCCTCCTCCCGGCCCGCGCCTAATCTCGGCGTGTAGCTGGTTGACTGCCGGAGGGGAAAGTACACACCTGGCGCGTGAGCAAGCGAAGCCTATGTACACCCTAAACCCTAAACCCTAAACCCTAAACCCTGAACCCAGTAAGGAGCCAACCCGGTAGTTGGTAGGCCCTATGAGGGGGGTACACCACAATACTATACTTGGGATGCATAAAGGGTCGTGCTCAGGATTGTTGGGTCCTCCTGGATCCTACCTTTTGCAGCAGGCCTGCAGAACGCCTGGATCCTACCTAAACCCTAGACCCTAAACCCTGAACCCTAGACCCTAAGCTCCAAACCCTAAACCTTGAACTAGACCTCCTGGCTGCTGGCTTTAGTGATCCGAGGGCCGCGAGTGGGTCACACTGGGAACGACAGGTTTTAGGGGGGGGGGGGGCGGGGGGGGGGGGGGCGGGGGGGGGGGGGGGGGGCGGGGGGGGGGGCAGGGGGGGCGGGGGGGGGGCGGGGGGGGGGGGGGGGGGCGGGGGGGGGGTGGGGGGGGGGGGGGGCGGGGGGGGGGGGCGGGGGGGGGGGGCGGGGGGGGGCGGGGGGGGGGGGGGGGGCGGGGGGGGGGGGCGGGGGGGGGGGGGGCAGGGGCTTAGGGTTTAGGGTACGGGGGCAACCGAAAGGAATCAACCCTAACAGTCGCCAGAGGTTTCACCCCGAACCAACCAGCAAACACCAGGAACTCGAAACTCTTTTTACCAGGCGCATGGCCCAGTCCTTGAGCCAAGAAGATTACCAGGTACATTGACCCTTCAACTTTCAACACCAACTCTTTTCTACAATACCAACTGCAGCTCCGCACTCCCCCTGTCCTAGGTTTTCCTAGGACACAAACTGGAGGTGCAGGCCTTTGACCGAAAAATTGTCGCTTTGACAACGGTCATCTTCATGTTTAACGTCCGATGGACGGGCCATAGCCATTAATTTGCACACCATGGTTTTACGTCTTTCCAGGACGAACCTTCAGCTCATTGGCCGAATCCCTTACCATTGAGGATTTCTTCACCTCACACTTGAAAAAGTTTACGTTCCAGCGGCCCGTTCCTCACCAAGGAACTCAGCATTCACCACCCAGCCATCCTTGAGGCAATGCTTACAAAGCATCTTAGCCCTGGGCTGTGAATATCGCAGAACATCACAGTCACTGCTTGCGTGCATACAGTTCCCACCCACTGTTGTATACAAAGTGGCACTCGCAGGAATAACCACCACTTTCTTGATCCACAGCCATTTATACAGCCGCCGAAAGAGGCACCATGCCAATTCCCAGAGTATAATTGCTGCCACCAAATACGCAACAAGGTCTGCATTGCTGATAACCATTTCAATACCTTGAGCCAGAACCATAACCGTAGATGTATTGGCGACTCTGCACACCCCTTCCCCTGAGCAAAAGAATCCAGCATTTGACACTTCTTCTCCACCAGTTGCCATCCCTTGCAGAGATGCAGCCACCATCATGACCGCCATTGCAAGAGAGGCCCTTTCCAAGTGAGTTCCTTGCACCAGCAGTTGGAGACCCCAAAGCGCCTTTTGCTTCGCGTAAACCTGTCCGCTCATCAATTTTGTCAACAGGTCAGCAATCATATACTCACCGCGAAGATGCGCTATCACCATGTAACCACGGTCCACCAGAGACCTGACACCGGCTGCTCGAATTCTCAGGTGTCTTGTCCTCCAGCTTCCAGCAGGATATTGAATGATTGAGCACGTCGAAACCGAATCTGTATACAGCACTTTTTGCAGCGATTCTTCACCCGTTCCAACCAAAGCGGCAATTATAGGGGTGCACGACTGAATCATCGTTGCTCCCTCTATAGACGCATGTAATTCAGCTTCAGCAGTACTTAAAGCCACCGTTGATTGTCTCTGCGTTGCCCACATCACTGGACAATCACCCCAAACCACCACCGCTCCTGAGTGGCTCTTTTCGTTTTCACCTGCTGCAAAGCTAGCATCCGCGTAGGACTCCACCACCTTGACGCCTCGCCCATAACGCAACACCTCATTCCTTTCTTTTTCGCATGTTGCGATTGCTCCAAAACGTCAAGCCTAACGTTGGAGTTGCAGCAAGGTATCGAAATACCTCCTCAGCCTTTTTAACCACAAATCGCGGCCTTCGGGATGTCCACAAAGACAACTGGCTCGTGCAGAACGCCAAATCAGGTCGAGTTTTGATTGCCACCCAGAGGAACTCCCCTACGGCACCTTGAGCCGCTCGCAAGGAAGGAATATCCACCTCCTCTTCTTCACCTGGAGTTTCTTTCACCATTGGCAGGTTACTACCTTTTCCAGTTTCATCAATCTGATACCCTCTTCGGTTCAGCAAATCTCTCACAAAGTCCTCCTGGTTGAGAAAGAAGCTGCCATTTCGATACCAGATTTGGACACCCAAAAACTTCAGGAATCCATCACCACAGCCTGGACCACAGAACTCGGGTTCAGAAGTTTTCCACTCCTTCCTGATCTGTTCCAAGGCCTCCCGGAGCACTGTCATAGTCCCAGCCATCAAAAAATCATCCACGTAAAGACCCATTGTCCCTACCAACTTACTTGCACCTTCCGGCTTCTCTTGTGCCATAATAAGGAACAGACTTGGGTCTGCATTGGACCTCTGAAAGCTCATTGCTTGTCCATCCTTTGACACCCAAGACATGCCTTGAAGACGTTGATCTCGCCACTCCACCCATGCTGCAGGACTTTCGGCCAAACCGTACAAGGCCTTCCTCACAATCCACCGCTCCTCCTTTGTGCAAAGACCCAATTTCACCGCCGCCCTTGGGGGCTGCACCACTACCAGACGCCCTTCTCTTTGCGCCCTATTCATCGGCGCCGTCAGAAAAGCTTTGGAAATGTCTAAACCAGCGATGATCCACACCATATAATTATGCTGCGTGCCTCACTTGACACCTAAATGTAGTTGAATCTAAACCAGGAGCGTACAGCGAGTGACGACTGAGGGACCTCGGCCCTTCATATTCTGTAGCTGCCGTTGACGAAATAAAGTTTCCACATGCACAGATACGGGCACGTCGCCTCCCTGTCCCTTGCTTCCGGGTAAACACCACCAGACTGGGCACGTACTCAATCACCGGTGCATTAGGCTCTTCCGCCAATTTGTCCAGCTTTTCCTGAGTTGTTGGTTCCACCACCTCCAACTCTTTAACCAAAGACGTCACCTCGTCCGACAATGATTCCCTCCACTTTTCCAGCTCTTGCATGGCTTCTTGTGTAGGGATTGTTTTTGTTTGCAGGAACTCAACCTCCTCTGCTGCCTCAAGCGCGGTATTTTCTTGTACCATTTGCTGAACTTGAGCTGCTTTGACCAAAAACTTCGTGAGCTGTTCCTCAGCCCTTTTTGCTTTAACCAGCCATTCTCTAGTCTCTGATCCTTTTTCTCCATTCGACTCATTGGCCGATCCATGGAACTCATCCAAAACGCAACATTCCTGTTCAGCAATTATGCGTCGAATACTCAAATGCTCCTCTAGAGCCCATTGATGCGCTTCGAACACAGCATAGTCGACTTCCTCCGCAATGTCGTCCAGCGAGGTTTCTTTCAACGTCATTTTTAACCACTTCCTTTTTTCACCTTCTTCAGCCTGTGGTTCCGGAAGAGGAAACTTACATTGGAGAAGATAGCACCTATCCTTGTAGCACGTAATCGTACATAGACCTTTCATACATTGACTTGGCTTTTTGCTCTTCTTTTTCCAACTGTGTTCCATCCTCGGCAGTCTCACTTTTGCAGACCAAATAAGCATTTTCATGAGGAGAACAGCATGTCGGCCAATACTCATCACCAGGAACATTGTCCTCAACATCGGCATTTTCTTCCAGCTCACACAGACCCTGCATGTCATCCTCGAAAATTTCTAAGGGCGGACTCTCCCCCCGCTTGCGAAGCAAGCGCAAGGAGCCCACATGACCACGCAGTGAAGAGGCCGGGCTTTTTGCCACCAACCGATGGCGAACTGGAGGATCGCGAGGCCACCCCTTCCAGCTCCAATTCAGGCGGTTCCTTTATATTGGAAAAAATCGTAGTGCAGGGAAATAACACCAGTTCATCCGGATCCTTTGCAGTCCCTTGAGCTTCCACCCAATACCCACCAGGTAGGTCATCGCATGGACCTAAAAGAAGCGCAGGCTGCGTACGATCGACCCATTGCCGACCTTTCTTCGTTCCATCCGGACCCAGCAACTCCCACGGACGACGTTTGACTTGAATCTGAGCACCAAAGGGAAGCAATGCTTTCGGGTTTAACCCCAACTCCCTTTCAGCTTTCTGCCACCGTAACATTGACCAATGGCGAGCAGCCAGTGCCCAGTACGCCGGCCCGAGTCGCGCCTCCTTTAAGAGCGACCTCACACCACGTTTGAATAAACCCACACATGCTTCACCGCGCCCATTTGTTTGCGGGACTCCAGGATCACCAGTGGTCCTATATATCAGACGAGTTTCACAAAAGGACCGGAAGCGTGCATTGACAAACTCCCCCGCGTGTATTCTCAACACCGGATACCCATGTCTCTGCAAGCGCACCATCATTCTTTGAACCGCCGACAAAACAGTTGTTTGCTGTTTGTCCACAATCGGCTCCACCATAACGAAGTTGATCATACGGACAGGCTGGGTCAAGTGGTCTTTCAGTTCCTTCCAGGATTTTTCAGAAGCTTGGATTTTCAACACCTCTGCCTCCAGAACTGGCGCAGGTTCCACCGGCACAGAGTCTTCCTCTTCGAAGTTAGCGACTGCATCGCCTAACCATTCTCCGACACCAGCACCTTCATCTGCCACCTGATCTTCCACCTCATCCGCATCTTCCTCCTTTTCTGGAGGGCGACCCACATTGGGATCCAACATTGGAAACTGATACACACCAATAACAGCGTGTCGTGGCTTCTGCTGGTGAGCATCCTTTGAACACTTGTATGGACCCGCCAAGTCCAATGATAAAGTGTAGGCATCCCCATGTTTCCGCCTCAAATGGCGACGCTCTTTTCCAGCGGCAGACACACAGATTTGACAATCACGTCTGAAAGGAATATGCCCCCTTAGGCAATGGTCACGGAAGGCTCGCTCCTCAGCTGTCAACCTCCGTAACGTTCCTTCTCGTTCTTCCTTTTTTGACACCATAGCTTCCCGTTCAGCATCGCTCTCATGCAACCATTGTGCCAACCTGTGACGTATTCTTTTAACCAATCCAAACGCCCATCGCGCCCATATGGAGGATTGTCCAATACGCTCTTCCAGGGTAGAAGCGAATGTTGCCGACCACGGAACAACCACGCGAACCTGTTCCAACGATTCCCATAGTTCCATATCAGACACCAGGAAAGTCGTAGGTTTCACCAGAGCATGTCCCAATGCTCCTTGATCAAAATGTGCAGCGTACATTCCATAACGCTCGCAAAAGCTTTTTACCTCTGGCCAACTCCAGAAGGTAGGACTTGAGAACCCTTCCTGAGAACCATCCACCAGATCCTCAGCACTCAAGACCGTTTTGCCGTTCTGAGAGAAATCTTTCCCTATGAGTTCAGGGTCCCCAGGACTTTCCATGCCAAAGAAGACAGAACTTCCATTGATGACTTCAGCAGTTCCACACCTTGAATGCACCGCCACGTCATATAGGAAAAGCATCTTCAGAAGTAAAACACCATCCTTTGAGCTAATTCTGGATGTGGCCAAGGAAGACTTTTTAATCCCAACCACAGCGCCGGCGTAATACAGGTGGACCACCGTCTTCACCTCTCAACCTTGACACTGTCCTGCATGGAGGTCCTCCAACCACAGCAACCACCTTTCCTTCAGCCGCCAGATGCAGAAGATACTTCCAGACGCTCGAATTATGTAGGTCACCGCCTTTTGTCAAATCCAGCTCCAGTACCTCCACATCCCGACTGGGAAAATGCCATTTTTGTTTTCCCGAAAATAGGTGTACCACCACCCTTTTTGCTCGTGCCAGCCGTCTCCTCTTATGACGGTTGAAAGGCAACGCCGCAATATCTCCCCGTGGCAACAGCTCCATCAG
This sequence comes from Symbiodinium natans, assembly GCA_905221605.1. Lineage (NCBI taxonomy): Eukaryota > Dinophyceae > Suessiales > Symbiodiniaceae > Symbiodinium > Symbiodinium natans. The sequence continues at coordinate 9,078 of CAJNDS010002736.1, read as the reverse complement.
CATATTTTCCGGTATATCCCCATAATACCACCGAAGAAATCGCCAACATGCCTGGACGAACTCCTCCTCATTCGCTGACGCTGTCCGCGCTGCGCTTTGCAACGACGCTTTTACGGCCACCTCGTTGTCCGTATTCGGACACCCTTGAACCATACGTGCCACCTTCAATGCTTGCTTTGGTGAACACCAATCCATTTCATCAATGATCTGAAGCGCCACCTCCTTTTCCAAACAAGGGCACCCATTCAGATCACGAACGCGAAGTTCCCCCAGAACAGGATGTGAGGCTGTGCACTTGCCACCACGCCACTGAACTCTGAGACCAACCAAGGCGCTCGCTTTGCCAATTGGCACTAGTGGATCTACCATTTCAGGAGTTACCAGGGTCCCACCTGGGGTAATACACATCTCCCGAGATCCAACAGCTAAAGACACCAACACCTTTTGCTGCGGAAGCTGTTCACCAGGACGAAGTGATCTGAGAGGATGTGATGCTCCCGAGTCCAACATGCCCATTCCTGAACACTCATTGGTGTCAGAAACCCTGGCCACATGTAGAACGCATACTCCTCGGCCTTCTCCCTGCTTCGGCAACAACGTGGCATCAGACGAACCGACTCCACAGTCCGCCCTTCCATTCCTCCATTGAGAATGGGACCAAGACGCACGCTGCCTTTCAGCATGCAAAACCATCTTTTCAGCTGTTTTGTACTCCATAACCAAACAGCCATGTTCAAACCACAAGAGCTGGTCCAGCGAAGATTTTGCACCCACGTGACACATCCCATTGATCACGGTGAGGTTCGCCCCAAACTCCAAAATCAACCAGAGAGGGATAATCAGAGGCCCATTGTCTTCCCTAATCAACGTCCCTTTCTCTGTAATCCTCATTGTCACACCACCAAGTGCGCTTTGCACCATAACAGTAGTGTCGGGTAAACATTCCCACGGAAAAAGCGTCCGCACAAGATGCGTAGCAGCTGTATCCACCAACGCCACTCTCCCTTCCTGCTGAAACAACCCAGAGCCACATAACATTCGAACACTGGGATCCCCGCTTGATGCTGACTGCGCTGATGACAGTTTCATAGATTTCAGCACTTCTAACGCTTCAGCAAGGACCTGATTGGGTGTTGATGGTGATGAGGGACTTGCAGAACCTTTCTCCAATCCCGCATTAGCCGTCTCATCTCCCCCTTCAGCCACCTCTGCCTTTTTGGCATTTCCCCATTTCGCACCTTTGCCGCCCTTTCCCCCTTTGGGAGAATTCCCTTTAGATCTATTCCTCTCAGGGTTTGAGTCCACATTGGAACTTGCACCATCCTTATATGGACACTGCGGCTGTAGATGGCCAACGGCCCCACACTCAAAACATCTTCCTCGCTCCAGGGAGTCTTTATCATGGCGAAATTTGCAACGGGATCCGAACTTGCAGCCTGCATCTGTCTTCCCATATATCCAACAGAATGGACGTTCACCATCACCGCTGTACCTTTTTCCTTTCCCTTTGCCTTTGTCACCCTCCTCCGTCTCGTCACCAGTTCCCTTTTGGGCCTTGTTTAACCTTGCTCTTTTCTTGGCGTCCGAGTCCTGCTTCACCTCTTGATCACCAGCACTATGCAATAGCAGTTCAAACTCTGCCTGTAACATTTCAGCTAGTTGTGTCGCAGTTTCAGAGGTCGGCGAGTAGTCCACCCCCAATTTCTCCCGAAAGGATGCCACTCTGAAATGAACCGTAGGGTGTTTTGCCAGCAACGCGGATGATAAACCATCCAATCCCTTGATAAGCAAGGTAGCGTCCGGCTCGGCCGCTCTCAACTCCCTTAATCGGGAACGCCATTGCGCCCATTGACGCACTCCCTTGATGGCCTCTGAGATCGAGGTTGCTGAAGATGGTTGCACCAAGAAGTTCAACATTGTGCTGCGCTCATTTGCTCCACCTGGTTGGTAGACCGTCAGCAATTTGTAAAATATCATCACATCACTGACCCCAACATTCGAGTGGAAACGATCTCGGTCTTCAATCTCTCCGGAATCGCCTGCAGCAGTAAAGACACCGCTCTCTGCTCCAACAAAACATGCACAGTTTGAACCACTTTGAGCCCTTCCAGCTCAGCCTTGATGCCCAACCTTTCCAGCGGAGAAACACTCAACCATTTGGCATACGCCTGATACGCCTTTGAATAGACGCATTGCCACCACACTCTTCCTGTATCTGTCAGCGAAGACAACATTGGTTCGATCATTGCGATCCAATCACCTAGCGCCGTCGGATTGCTTGGTGTGTAGTCTGCTAAAGTAGGAAGGCTCATCACATGCTTCCCAAGAGCCTCCGGACGTTCAGTTCCAGAACTATCACCAATGATTGGCATACCACGTGGCACCACTGCTCCAGGAGGTAAACTGACCCTACCACCAGGCCCTTGAGGCAGTCCATGTCCCATACCAGGCGTAACAGCTGTGAGCGGAACCTTTTCTAATTCCAACTTCCCAGCGACCATTTTCCACCGATACGGAACATCATCCACCATTGTATATCCACCCGATCCTGCTGAGTTTTCTTGCGTCGCAGTTTCCCGAGCTGAAACAACACCGGGCTGGTTCCCCATAGGTGCGGCAGAACCATCAGCACCTGACGGCAAGGAAGTAATCGGAACATGTGTTAAACCAGGTGGTCCACTTGCATATCCACCACTTGCAGGACCTCCCGTGGGGTGATTCAATGGAGGCAATCTGGAGGGTTTCTTCCCTTCAGCTACATGCATCATTGGCACTTCTTTTTCATCCTCCACTTGAGCATCCCCCTTCCTGGGCCCCGGCAAGGATTGAAGATCACAACCCTTTGGCAGGTCGTAGCCCTCAATAGGCAGCCATGTCCCATCAGGCAACACAGTCCAAAAACCACCCATACCATCAGTGTAGAAAACTTGTCCTGGCAGGTACTGTTTCTCTGGAGTCATTCCCAAAGGATATGCAGCATTTGCGTCCACCACTCCAGTGCTCCGTGCTCTCAAAGCTGACCCAGATGCAGCAGAGGTATAGCTTTTCTCCTCCACCCGATGCAACCTGTTCCCCAGCTCCTTTGTTTGCACAAGCAACTCCTTAAGCGCACGCTTTACCACTGCCATATCTTCACTTTGTTCTTCACCACTCACATCAGGAATAAGCTCTTCCTCTACTTGCGCTCCACCAATAGTACCTCGTTCCATCTGGCCCATTAAGCCTGACGATGGTCTCTCAACAGGTGCAGGTTCCTGACCCAAGAGATCTTGCAGCGATGGTGGCCTCCTCGTATTTTCACCACTTCTATCCCCTCCGCTTGCAGGAAGACTTGCCGGCCTTGATTGCCTCAGTCTCATTTCTTCTTGAGCCCGCTCGCTCCAGAAAGGATTTGCTGCTGGAACCGGAACCACTTCATGAGACGTTGGTTGTATCATTGCAACCTCCCTACCATCTGTCAGCGCTTGTACCACTTGTTGTCGTTCTTCACCCCCATCACCACGATTTCCTTCGGCTTCATTGGCCGTGGGCGACAGTCCAGGCTCAGAGCGACGCCGCATCATGTCCATGGCGTTAAACAAACGAAAAATCTTTACCTATACCGCAGGAAGCCTAATTTGGGCTCATAACCTACGGGGGCAACCGAAAGGGGAAGGGAATCAACCCTAACAGTCGCCAGAGGTTTCACCCCGAACCAACCAGCAAACACCAGGAACTCGAAACTCTTTTTTGCTACCAGGCGCATGGCCCAGTCCTTGAGCCAAGAAGATTACCAGGTACATTGACCCTTCAACTTTCAACACCAACTCTTTTCTACAATACCAACTGCAGCTCCGCATAGGGTTTAGGGTTTAGGGTTTAGGGTTTAGGGTCTAGGGTCTAGGGTTTAGGGTTTAGGGTTTAGGGTTTAGGGTTTCCCATTCATAGTGGAGCAGCTCTACGTCCAGGGTTCAGGGGTCTAAAACCCATCGTCACAAGATTCAGCAAAAGAGGCAGAAATGACAACCAACCTTCTTGTAACCCTAAACCCTAAACTACCCTAACCCTAAACGCCCCTAAACTCCCTAAACTCCCTAATCTCCCTAATCTCCCTAAACTCCCTAAACTCCCTAAACTCCCTAAGCTCCCTAAACTCCCTAAACTCCCTAAACCCTAAACCCTACACCCTCCACCCTAAACCCTACACGACACAAACATGTTTGCACCTAAACCCTAAACCCTAAACCCTAAACCCGCTGGGAAGTACACAGCTCCCGCAGTCGCGTGCCTTTCACAGCAGGAGCCAGTCCCCGGATCGCCTTGGCAAGCAGCATCTCCACCTCAGAGTGGCATGACCAGTAGGGTTTAGGGTTTAGGGTTTAGGGTTTAGGGCTTAGGGTTTAGGGTTTAGGGTTTAAGGTTTAGGTCCTTGAGGAGAGGGCTTTCTTAACCCACTGTGCTCCAGACGATCCCTTCAACCCTAAACTCTCAAACCCTTTTGCAACTGGTCTCATTACTCCCTTCTGAAACAGGACTTGCTCTAAACCCTAAACCTTTTTTTGCCTGTGACCCAGGCCCCTTTTTGCATACCCCTTTTTGCCTCTAAACCCCTACAACCCATACCCTAAACCCTAAACCCTTTCCCCAAACCCTAAACCCTGAACCCTGAACCCTAAACCCTATACCCTAAAATCTCAACCCTAAACCCTGAACCCTAAACCCTAAACCCCATACACTAAACCTTGAGCCCTAAACCCTGAAAAACCCTGAACCCTTCACCCTGAATCCGAAACCCTAAACCCTAAACCCTGCCGTCGTCCACACCTCGGCGCGCTCCGCGGCGTCCATGGCCGGTGGGAAGCGGAAGCCACTCAAGTTCCGCACTGCGGAGACCTCCATTGGGCTGGGGTTTAGGGTTTCGGGTTTCGGGTTTAGGGTTTAGGGTTTAGGGTTTAGGGTTTAGGGTTTCTCAGGTTGATTCGGAATCTGTTTAATCAAACTGGAAGGGTTTCTGAGAGGCTCTGGGGCCAACGCGCTCTTTCGGTTCAAGGATGAAACTTGGGATTTTCTTTCCCCTATACTAGCAGTCCTTATCATAGGGGGGCGGGGGGGGGGGGTACTATAGTGCCTATTAAGGACTGTTCATTTACTTTAGCAGTCCTTAATGGTGATTATAATAGGGGGGGGAGGGGTACTATAATCCCTAGTAAGGACTGCTGGTACAAGGGTGAATAAGAATGCCACATCTAGTCTGGGAAGCGTGTTTGAAATAGGTGGAGATGATCAGGGGGTGAGGATGTATTTTGCATCCAGGGGCCTGTAGGGTCAGGGATTCGGGTTTCGGGTTTCGGGTTTAGGGTTTAGGGTTTCGGGTTTAGGGTTTAGGGTTTAGGGTTTAGGGTTTCGGGTTTAGGGTTTCGGGTTTAGAGACAGAAGGGCTTCAGCCCAAAAAGGTGCCCCTGTCCGGTTGAGGACTTTGAGGACTGAGGGCTGAAAATTGACCCAGATCCCTAAACCCTAAACCCAAAACCCGAAACCTTTTTTCGATATCCTAAACCCTGCACCCGAAACCCACCCTAAACCCTAAACCCTAAGCCCTAAACCCTAAACCCTAAACCCCTACACCCTGACCCTAAACCCTAAACATCCCAAACCCTGAACCCTAAACCCATGCCGACCTCCACCGAGTGGATGATCTGCCCTGTGGGGTCCAGGCGTCCGCTGACGCGGCCTCGGCACCTCCGCTGGTCGGTTTAAAATTTTTTGGGTGTAGGGTTTAGGGGGATTTAGGGTTTTGGGGTTTTTGGTTTAGGGTTTAGGGCGATGTCGGCTCACAAGTTTGCGAAGGGCTTCGGCCATAGCAGGTTCCCTGGGGGTAGGCTTCGGGTTTTTAAAATTCAAACCACGACCCCTGTTTTCGCACCTACAGAACCCTAAACCCTAAACCCTAAACCCTAAACCCTGAACCCTGAACCCTAAATAAACCCTAGCTGAGCCAGCTGAGGACCTCCCGAGACTTTCTCAAACCTCTTGGGTTCCGGACATAGATTCCGGGGCACGCCGACCTTTCAGCGCAAAGTACTCCATTCGAGCATGGTAGCACATTGATGTGAGCATCCTGGTCTTAGCTTCAAGCAAAGAACTGAACAAGAAGACCCTAAATGACGGCTGCGGAGCAAACAGCTATGTGGCTATCTCTGCTCCTGAAGAATCGAGGGCCTCAGGCTTCCCCAAATAGGAAGGCTGCCCCATTTTCTGCCCCAAGAATCCCCTTGTAGGGTTACTCAGGTGAAGGAGGCCCCCAGACCCATCCGAGCCCCTCAATTCCCTGATCTGCCGCCACGGGGACGTGGTGGCGAAGGGCAGACCACATCGCCTCCCAGGAAAGAAACAGGCTCGGACCGGATCCCACCCGTGAGGTGCCACGAACCCCTTTTGGGCACAGAACGAACCTCTTTGTGGCATTCTATCGCTCTGAGTGGTATGGGGGGTTGGGTGGAGACGGGGGGCGGGGAACTACGATCGCCCTTCATACACGACGGCAATTCGTGGCGGTGGCATGCACCTGGGATCCAATGCAGGGTCTCACTGGGTCCTGGCTGCCAACAATGGCACATCTCCCAGGGAGTGGAAGGGATTTGCTTGGCGAGTCTATTGTGCCGACCTGCCGGAAGCAGGCCGTGCACTCGAGCGATGACCACCTGAGCTGGGGCTAAAGGTCTTCACCCGCTTGTCACCAAGCAAGGATGTGATCGCCCTCCATTGCGCTAAATGTTATCAGCCATCCAGGACTTCCCACTTGTGCCCACCCTCAGCCAGAATCACTATTCATCCCAAAGGTCACCAGCATAGCATTTTGGCATATGTTGGCCCAAATTCTGGAGTTGATGTGGCTTCAGGATAGGCTTCCTAGGAGTCATTTACTAGACTTATACTTTATGTCCGGTAGGGTGATGTTCCTTTTACCTCCTCTAAGGCCAACTTCGGCTACAGTCCATTTCCCTTCAAGTTACCCTAAACCCTAAACCCTAAACCCTATACCCTAAACCCTAAACCCTAAACCCCAAACCCTAAACCCAGGTTAAGGTTGTTGTGCTTTCCGTGCTCCATGTGGGACTCGAGAACCGCACGTTGAAGATCTCTGCAAACGTGTCGAAGCACTCCTCTCAGGCTACGGGGAAACGACCCCTAAAACCTCTGGTGCTGACGACCTCGTTCAGAGCGCCAAGAAACAATCCCAATGTCTCGCAGCACGTCACGAAGCCTATGAAGGTTGCAATGTGCAAATTGCACCTCTCGTTTCTTCGTTTCTGCACCTGATCCGCCTACAATATCGCAATAGCTTTCTGCAACAAAGGGAACAAGCTCGCTGGTGCGGATTGGACTGCAGACATATGCAAACGCAGCAATCCTCGTCGCCCGCGAACAAGCCTGAGCATGCGCGGGTTGAATATCACGAACTGGATCAACTATAGGCCATCGGGTTCAAGGGTGTAACAACATCCTGAAACCTCTTGGCAACTACATGCCAAGAGAACTTAGGCGCCGGCACGCGTCACTGCTGTTTGGGGCGTCGATGGCGGACTGGCGACAAAGTTTGCTGCATGCTCACTTCCGCCTTTTCCCCCAACCCTAAACCCTGCCACTTCAGCAGGATTGTTGCATAATGCCTGGAGGTTCCTGGCACTTATTACCCCAGCAAAACTGTACTCATAACCCACTTATAGGCCCCTAAGTGCCCTAATATGGTTCTAAGTACAGTTCGAAGTACAGCTATACTTCATTAATAAGCAGATATGAGTACCTTGAACCTCCAAGAGGCCACCAAACCAAAACAAAAAACAAAACCGTGGCACCCGGCGCCTTGATGCAGCGCGCCAAGCTCGTGCCAAACTTCGTGCGCCTCCGCTTCCCGGTTTAGGGTTTAGGGCTTAGGGTGTAGGGTTTAGGGTTTAGGGTTTGGGGTTTAGGGTTTAGGGTTTAGGGTTTAGGGTTTAGGGTTAGGGTTTAGGGTTTAGGGTTAGCGTTTAGGGTGCAAACCCGCAAAAAGTGCCACCAAGTCAACCCTGAGCCCTAAACCTTGGGATGTCCCCCCCCTTATACTAACAGTCCTTGATAGGGATTCTAGTACCCCCTACTAGAATTCCTATTAAGGACAGGTAGTCTAGGGGAAAACACGGATACTCAGTGCTGGAGACTGCGCTTCCACGCCTTGCTCAAAAAAATCGAGGGGACCACACGATCGATAGCAAGTTGTGAATAATGCACATCCCGAAAAGTAACTAAATAAGCATCAGCATCCTCACCGGAGACCAGTTGCTGAAAACACACTTGTTCCCCCAACATAGCCGAATGGTGCAGAAGGACCTCCCTTGATTCAAAACTTCAGCTCGGCACCGAAGGTCATGCTTTTTTCATGCCATCTTGAGTGTCTCAGAAAACTGCTTTGTAACTGCAAACACCCAACATCCCAGCCCTAATTCCCAAAGACCCGAGAATCCCTAGAACAGGTTGGGATGCTCTCCCTTATACTAACAAGCCTTAAAGGGGATCATAGTACCCCCTATTGTACTCCTGATTAAGGACTGTTATAATGGCAGGAGGATCATCCCATGGCATGGCTACAGTCCGCCCCGCCTCTCTTTCAGCTGATCATAAAGGTCGGGATCTTTCCGTAGTACCTTTCGCAGGGCAGCACGTCATCAAACACAAGCATCACCTGATAAAAGGGTAAATAAAAAAGGGCAGCGATGTTTTTCTTATGCTCCCCCCGCTCATAGCATAAGAAAATTAAAGGACCGGATCACCCCACATGCAAATTTATCTATTGAGAAAGAGTAGAGAGGTGCGCGAGTGAGTGCGTGGGTGAGTGTAAGTGTGAATGTGTGTGTGTCTGTGTCTGTGTGTGTGTGTGTGTGTCTGTGTGTGTGTGTGTGTGTGTGTGTGTGTGTGTGTGTGTGTGTGTGTGTGTGTGTCCGTGTGTGTGTGTGTGTGTGTGTGTGTGTGTGTGTGTGTGTGTGTGTGTGTGTGTGTGTGTGTGTGTGTGTGTGTGTGTGTGTGTGTGTGTGTGTGTGTGTGTGTGTGTGTGTGTGTGTGTGT